>OZ022579.1:2911604-2936604 GCA_963669155.1 Arbacia lixula
GGGCAAGTGCATTGTTCATATAGCTGTGAAATAGTTCAGTGCCGAGTTTAGACCAATGGCATTGATCAGTCATCGTCAGTAGCGCACCATAATGTCCCGGATGCTAGTGGTAGCCGAAACGTATTCCAGGGGCGAAGCGCGCGGTACCGTTATCTTAATCTTCCCAAACTGAAACGCGCACTTTGTAGATGAGAACATAGAGGAGAGCATTCAACCTTTGTACTTGTAGTTGGCGATCCCTATATAGTCTAGGCAACTGAGGTTGTATTTCTTTAATATTTTAGTGATACTAATCACTTAAACTCATATAACTTAATCATACACTGTATATTTGGTAGAAGACTGACATCATCACCCCTCGCGGTGTCGAGGATCTTAACTGCGCTCTCTCCGTTTCCCCCATTGTTAGGTGTGATTAACTCGTTCCTCAGCTGGAGTTTCTGGATCCCTATTGGCCGGATGACGTACTGCACATACCTCATTCATCCTCTTGTCATCTATAACTCGCTCATTAGCGCCAAAGCACTCTTCCACTTCGGCATCGTATCCTTCGTAAGTAGGCAGACTGTATATCATGGTACATAGTCAAGGGGGTGTTTCACCAAGCTGCTCTTAAAGAAATGAACGACTTTACGCACGACTGGTGACCTGTTCTTGTGCTAAATCAGATTCTCAATGATTGTGATTCCTATCAGCTAAATTTGGAATCTGATCTTTATCAATCAAAATTCTTGTTGTTAACAAGTGTCTGAATACAACATTTATGATTTGTCAATTTTGATTAGGGTTGTTAGAAATAAAATGTTAAAGCAGGAACAGATCGGGGTATCTCATTTAGCACAAGAAAGGGTAACCAGTTGTTCGTAGCATACGAACAGCTTGGTGAAACACCTCCCAGGTTATTTGTTATTTGTTTGGTATATTTATAATGTGTCTTTCCCGAGCGTTATGAAGGTATTGTAGCGAGGCAATGATTTTTAATAACACTTTAATCTTTTATGTATTAAAAAAAACTGCTGCTGTTCCCGGGGATATGTGTGTGTATTAATAGATCATTTTCGTAATTTATTCACAACTTTTCACCGTAACTGCGTAGTAACGCGTAATGACGTTTACCTATATTTAGCGATTCAGTTTCAATTGGTAGAACGCATACTGGATATGCTGGTGTTGCTACTCGGACAAACATCGGACAAGATTTGTGGTTACCATTAGTAACGTAATGTTTGAACGAAGTGCATAAAGTTTGAATACATAACGAAAATGGTATATTGTGAAAATGGGGACATGTGACACAAATTGAGTTAATAGTAAAGAGATGTATTCAACGACAATGACATTACTTGTTTATCAACATAAATTAATTATATATTTGTATATGAAACATGTAGTGTGTATGTAAAGCGCAATACAAAAATATTTGTATACTACACGATGCAATAATTACGATACAAATACAATACATGGTGACCTATCTTTTCTTGACCTTACCAGAGTTACTACTACGTTGGAAGTCTGGTGTTCTGCTACCTGGCCGGCCTCATCCTATCTCTACTCATGGAGATGCCCGCTGCAGGCCTCGAGAAAATAATCTTCCGTTAACCCTCCCAGTCCCGAGCCTTGAAATCTCCGTTGGCTTACTTCACATCTTCAGGTCACTAGTAATGATAGGGTTAACCTTTCCGTGTCAGATTATGTGCTGCTCTCTGCGATTTGTGTTTATTGTGGTTGTAGAAATTACAGGTGAATGGTGTATTAGGTGTTACTATATGTACTGTATTTAACACCGTTTATTTAGATTTGTTTAATGTGTTAAATTTGACCCCAACATTAACACTTTGTGCACCAAGCAGAACGCTGCTATAAATGACTATTTTGTATTACTTTTGAACAAATGCATTAATGTGCGCATAAAGAGACAAATGTTATTTCAACCCTACCTCAGATTGAGCAGAAAGTGCACCGGGTCATGCCCGTCTCCTTGATGGTTAGGAAATGTTGCGATTTGAAGCGTGGTCCCGATGGATTTTCAGGCCATTCTCTCTTCCAATGAAACACATGATATGCTCTCGTAGGATATAAAAATATATGCATATGAGATAATGCATAGACTTAAGTGAAAGTTTTGGAGACCAATATCCATCATTCGTGAGGTAGTAGATATAATTATATGATTATTATCTAACACATTGTTATGAACTTAATATGAAGTCAATACCTAAAGAATTAAAGATAAAAAGCGGAATTTTTAACCTTTGCACTGGATTGAAAACACTTTGAATGATAAAAAAACATGAGAATTATTATCAATTTGTTATTATTAGCATTTTATCAATAATCATATCAATTAGTATTACCTTGTAATCATTACTTTGGAATTGTGAGCATGAGCGGGGGGTCCTATATCTCCTCGGCCAGAAAAAAATGGGCGAGATACGTTTGACTTGCAATTGTATGCTCAGGGATCTTGGAGTAGCTATACGTGGTTCATGAGAGAGTTGGGTATGATCGCGTTTTGATGTACATGTATATACTTTATGTATTTAACGTGATTCAGGAATGTCGCCATCTACGTCGAGAGCAAGTCCCACATTTTCCTTAGTTAAAAATTATTTGGATAAATTATGTGTAACGTGCCAAATAGTGAGCAATCCATTAACTTTCCTAGCCCATGCAACACTTGAAATGCAAACAGTTATTAGCAAGTTGTTTTTTTTTAGTATGAAAGCAAGTACTTTTAACAACTCTCATATTTCTATCTGATCTGTCATGCTTGTCATTTCATAATCTCAGTTGTGTTAGTTGGGAACGTAGGCAAATTTGCTCTATAATTGAAGAAAAGTAATTTCAATCAATTAATACTGTTGGAACTTGTAAATGTCCACGTGTCTTGTAATTTTTTGGGGTGATTTTGTTATTTTTTTTTAAAGAAATGAAACAACCGGTATTTAAGAATCGATCATCTTAATATATTTTTATTCCCCTTACTGGTAATTCATTTTTTTTAAAAAGTTATTTATACTTTTTATTGTCATGTCTTTCATTTCTGTAGTTTTTGAAATTGTTGTTTCTTGAATATAGTAGTTTATTGATTGCTTATGTTTTGTTTTGTTTATTGTATGTTATTTTAAAGATGAGTGAGAATAAAACTGAATTGAATAGAATCGTTTGTCTGGTTCCTTCGGTCATCGGAAGTTTGTTCGTTAGTTTAATATTATTGCAGTCAAAGTATGTATTGATTTCGTTTGTTTATACGTTATTAACCTATATATTAAGGTAGTGAACTCGTTTGTAATTTCCAGCTAGTTAGGTATTTAATAAAACCAGTCAAGCAGTTATGTTAATAGTGGTTTTGTTGACACATGAACAATAAACATCTAAAGCGAATTATTCGAATGGAAACATTTTAGAGGGTCTATTAAATACTATTTCAAAACACAGAAGGGGTAACACTTTCGGTACCACCATGTAGTGTGATTTTTCAAGAATCAATATGGATTTCATCATATGACATAACACTTACACAGAACTTTTTCAAAGTTTTTCCGCATTAACTGAAGCTGAAATAGTCTTGTTGAAGTGTTATACGATGATATGTAAATCAATATCTATTCTGTTCACTCTTTCCTTTTATTCTCTCATCCCATAAATGTGATGATAAATATGATGAAATTTCTATGAATGAATTGTGTTTGTTATTTGCATTTATTGAATCTGAACCTTATGCATGTATTTTGTTGTTTTTTGTGGGGAAATAAAATTTAATCTTGAATCTTGAAATTGAATCTTGGGTCGAATATCTTCAAAGAATACAACTGTACGTGGTGTTACCGAACGTTTTATTTATTACTAAATACCATTCATTAGGACACTTTCAACATGGAAACATTCAAATGATATGTTTTTTTTTATTTGGGTTAAAGGTTCTTAGCAGAATATAATCAAGTGAGACAATGTTTGATGAATCATCATAATCTCATTTCGAGAATTATGTACATTCAGCAGATTCAATTCAACCATGCCTATAGGTGGCGCTGCTACTACCTCCGTGAACAAAACTATCGGGGTGACCTTTTAAAATCATGCAATCCGCACTACCCGACTCTACAAGTCATGTCACTCAAGTTGTTTTGAATTCGTGGAAGTGAAATTCATATAAGTAGATTTGTTAAGTATTGAATGAAGACTACAGGCTGTAGCTTCAAGGCACCTTGTACGCATGCGCGAGAGAGTTCAAACATGGCGTTTATTAAACCAGACACTACTTAAGATCTCTGTGCAGATTATCTCATTATTATGTTGTCCACACAAGAACTCATAACATAAGAACATAACATTTTGGCGACGAGGATGGGATACATCAAAATGAGATTAATTAGGAATTTCTGTCCAGTGACTAAACTGCACTTCGGACAACTTTGGAAGTTGACCGCGGACATTGGATCATCAGCCGCTGAGCAGCCATAGCTTAGCACACACGGTCAACACCACAGCCCGCACAGAGAACGCAATGCAATGGTAAACACACTGCAAGCCAGCAGTATTACGCACGTCCACTGTGGATGGAGCACTCGCAGCCGCAAGCCCAGTCACGGAGATCTGGTATAAACAGCACAGTGCCAGAACCAAGCCTCAGCCATTGCATCGATAGTTCGCACGTTTACGAAATGGACGCTATGCCGTACGTGCATGAGTAAGTGAATAACGCCAGTTAAAGTCACTCAAATTCAAAAGACGCTTTGCTGTAAAAGAAAAGGGCTAATTATCATACTTGTGAAGTGAGAGAGGCTCGTTTTAATATGAACGCTTTGCTGTAGCCTCCCACTGACATATCGATGGTAATCGATGCATAGTTTCTAGACTAAGCCAAGTCTAGACCAGCCTAAACGGGGCCTAAGTTTAAGGACGCTTCGCTGATACCTCGAAGTTAATGATTTTCACGCCAACAAAATTATGACGGGTGAGAGAAGCTAAATCATTAAATGGACGCTTCGCAGAAGCCTCACGCCGTTCATGCCTAGCCCTTGTTCATGTTGTTGAGACCTAGACTAGAAAGTCTAAGACGCGTCTGCAGCTCATGAATAGCCCCGCCTGTCGTTGATGTTCTACATCTTTACTTTATTGGAGCCGACTTCACGCCGAAGTCTTCACGCCAGCAAACCGAGCAGCAAGTGACAGTGTGAATATTGTACACAAGCCTAGGATCAAGCGGAGGATCCAGCATCGGGTTTCAGCCAAGCCCAGCCAAGCAACAAGTCCAGTTCCAAGTCGACAAGAAAGGACGAAGTTGTAGCGCCCAGCCTATCAGCAAGCCCAAGCCCAAGCCCAATGAAATAAATAAAGACACAAACATATGGACAAAGACTTTAATCATTTGGACTTATGAACTGTACTCTAAGTTGATGAATGCAAGAAGGACTAAAGTTAGTCCAGGTCCAGTTTGCGAAATTTATTAATGTTGTAGATGTGTGTGGTCTATATAAATAGCAGACCTAAAGTACAGGTGAATTTATGCATGATACTCATTATGTTCTAACCTTAATAGGTCCAGGTCTTGATAGTCTAAGACTAAGTAATGGTCCCAGACTATCGAGAGTTCCAAGCCACGGATCAATGTCATTGTAAGTAATGTGCCATATGATTATACATTACTCGCTTCGTTGATTGCTGCAGTGTAACAGCATACACTGTTCTTGTATTGGTTCAAGTAGGTCGTTTAGATAGCCCTAGACCCTTCACAGGACCAGGCCCGAGATAAACTAAGCCAAGTTTAAGCCAGTAGGACCAGGTCTAAGCAGTTATAAGACCACATAGCTGGTCCAAGCCTAAGCCAGTAGGACCAGGTCTAAGCAGTTATAAGACCACATAGCTGGTCCAAGCCTAACCAAGTAGGACTAGGTCTAAGCAATTACAGGACCATATGCAAGTCCAAGCCTAAGCAGGTATAAGACCAGCTCAAGGAGTTACAGGTGTAAGCCTAGCAAGTAAAGAGGACCAAATCTTAATACTGATAGGACCAAATTGCAGGTCCAGGTCCAAGCAGTTCTAGGAAAAGATAGGTCTGAGTTGGTCCAAGACTTCGTAATTAGGAACAGATCTATACAGGTAGGACCAAACCCCTTTTGTTGCTATTTTGTTGAATAGTTACAGCCTTACACTGTACTATAGTTTAGTGTAGCCCCTCATGAAGAGTTTTCATTGTTGATACAGTATTGGACTACAGCTAGTCCAAGCTACATGTACTTTGTGTGTACACATGCAGTTGATGCTTGTATATCTAGCTTTGAGTGTACTGACGCCCATTGTACTTTATGAGCAAATAAGCTTTGTTCTTTATATGCACAGTCACAGTCAAGTAGTTTGAATTTGTACAATACCAAAACTCAGAAGTATGGCAAGCCATCATATTGGTAATGTTCCCAAATTGGGAGATGGGTACAATTTTGATGAGTGGCTAGAACTGTTAGAAGCATGGTTTGACGCTAACAGTATACAGGATGAGGGAAAAAAGAGAGCAATATTTTTGACGAATTTAGGGAGCAAGAGCTACCACACCCTGCGCGCTCTCTTGCAGCCAAATAAACCTACAGATCAAACATACACAGTATGTAAAGACACGCTGAAATCACACTTCGCACCGAAGCCTACAGAGATAGTGCAGCGATACAGATTTTACATGTGCATCCAAAAACAAGATCAGTCCATACCGCAATTTGTTGCAAATTTGCGCCAGTTAAGTGAAGGATGCAACTTTAAAGAATTGGACAACATGATCAGGGATCGCTTGGTTGTAGGTTGCCGAGATGTCACAATTCAACGAAAACTGTTAAGTGACCCATCACTAACTTTCAAGCATGCACTGGAAACCGCCACAGCCATGGAGGTTGCAAACCAGGATGTTGAAAAGCTCAAAGTATTGAGCAAAGGGACCGAGTCACCTACAGTTCAGAAACTGCAAGGCAGAAGCCAGCATAAACCAAACGTGTCTTCTTCATCGCATCAGAAAATGCATCACAAACAGAAGCAGGACACGAAAGGAAAGCCCAGCTTTAAGAAACAAGATAAACAAGGAGTCCCTGCCTCAAGATGTTGGAGATGTGGTTCCGGTGACCACGCCCCGTCAGCATGCAGATTCAAGAATGAAAAATGCTTTCTATGTTCCGCCATGGGTCATACTCGAAGCCAGTGTGAGAAGATCAAGCAGTACAGATCTAGGAAGAAAGCGGCACACCACCTGGATGGTGATGAGAACGAAGATCTGCCAGATAGTGAACTCAGACACATCAGGGATGGAACTGTAAATAAGATGGCAAGGTACAGTGAACCATTTCAAGCAAGCCTAAAGTTAAATGGAATCCAAGTTGACTTAGAAATTGACACAGGAAGCCCCTGGACGATGATGTCGCAGCAAGAATTCAAGAAACTGGGACACCATGCTGATATGAAGCAAACCAACGGTTCCTTGAGAACATACACAGGCTCTACAGTACCAGTCGTTGGGGAAGCAATGGTAGAAGTCCAGTTCGTTGACAACCAACCACCAAAGAAGTTGCCCCTTCTTGTTGTCGAGAAAGGCGTTGCGTTACTTGGCAGAGACTGGATGCAAGCAGCACCTGATGGATTCTTGCAGAATCGCCTTAACCTTTCATTGGATGTTTCCAACGCCACAGAAGCTGTACACAAGGTACAAGCTACCTTACAAGATGTGCTAACACAACACAAGCAAGTGTTTGACTGTACAAGAGTTGGTAAACTGGAAGGTTATAAAGCAAAGGTGCATCCTCAGGAAGTTGGAGACAAAGCGCCGTTCTTCAAAGCTGCACCAGTCCCTTATGCAATGCGTCAGAAAATCGACGAAGCCATTGATGAGCTGTTGGACCAAGGTGTACTTGAACCGGTCAAGTATGCTGATTACGCCTGTCCGATAGTGGTGGTGAAGAAGCCAAACGGGAAAGTCCGCATCTGCGGCAATTACAAACTGACGGCCAATAAGGCACTTCAAGTCGAACACTATCCAATCCCTTCGCTCCAGGATATGCTCCAGGACTTGGGTGGAGGTAAGCGATTTAGCAAGCTCGACTTGTCGCATGCTTATCATCAGATAGAGTTGGATGAAATGGCAAGGAGGTACACCACGATCAATACGCATAGAGGTCTTTTTCAGTATACCAGGTTGCCCTTTGGCATCGCAACAGCCCCAGCCCTCTTTCAGAGAGTTATGGAATCTCTTCTAGCTGACATACCAATGTGTCGCCCCTACCTTGACGATATTATCGTAAGCGGGAAGACAGATGATGAGCACATAGCCAACTTGCAAGCTGTACTACATCGTCTTGAGAGTAATGGACTTCGACTGAAAAGGGAAAAGTGTGAGTTCATGATGGACTCAGTGGAGTTCCTGGGCCACAAGCTGGACCATCAAGGAATCAGCCCGCTCGCAGACAAGATCGAAGCCATAAAGAAGACACCAAGACCCCAGAACCAGAGTCAGCTACAAGCATATCTAGGTCTTCTTGGCTACTACAGGAAATTCATACCAAATCTGACAAAGGAGATTGCCCCACTCACAACACTGTTGAAGGCAGAGTACGCTTCAGAGCCAAAGAAGCGTGGAGGTCGGAACAAGCCAGATCCAAAGCTTAGGTGGGGAAGAGACCAAGAACGAGCCTTCCAGAGATCAAAGGAACTTGTCCAGAGCGACACAGTTTTGACGCACTATGACCCAAGCAAGCCGTTATTGTTGCAATGTGATGCAAGCCCCTACGGTCTAGGTGTAGTCATCAGCCATGTTGGACCAGACGGTCTAGAGCAGCCCATTTCCTTCGTCTCGCGTACCCTTTCCAAGAGTGAAGCAAATTATGCTCAATATGAAAAGGAAGGACTCTCAATCATTTTCGGTCTCAAGAAATTTCATAAGTACTTGTACGGACGACGATTTACGATCGTAACAGACCACAAGCCGCTGTTAGGAATATTCGGTGACAGTAAGCCCGCAAGTCCGATGGCCTCTGCACGGTTAGCCAGATGGCACATGATCCTATCAGCATACGAGTACGACATCATACACAAGGAAGGTAAACAGCACCAGAATGCTGACGCCCTGTCACGCCTACCCTTGACAGATGATCAAACAGTGTGGTCGCACCAGAGCCTTTCAGACTTGGATGAGCAGCTTCCAGTTCAAATCAATATGCTTGATATTGACACTAGACCCGTAGAAGCAGATGAGGTCAAGAGATGTACCAAAAGAGATCCTGTTCTCTCAAGAGTGATGGCAAACATCATGAATGGATGGCCAAACCCCAAGAACGTTCCACCAGAGCTCAAAGTCTATGCTCAAAAGAAAGAAGAACTGTCAATTGAGGACGACATAGTACTTTGGGGACATAGAGTGGTCATTCCAGACAACCAGGAAATGAGACAAAGGATCATTGATGAGCTTCATGGGACTCATCCAGGCATTGTCAAGATGAAAGCACTAGCAAGATCCTATGTATGGTGGCCAGGCATTGACAAGAATTTGGAGGAGAAGGTGAAGACCTGCCCAACCTGTCAGGAGCACCAACGCAGCCCACCGCCTGCACCAATACACCCATGGGAATTCCCAGAACGACCCTGGAGTAGGATTCACATCGATTATGCCTACATCGATAACCAGAACGTGCTGATTGTTGTTGACGCCTATACCAAGTGGATAGAAGCTGTCAGAGTAGCCAATGCCACTGCAGCTGCCACAGTCACTGCCATGCGACGCCTCTTCGCAACATATGGTATTCCAGAGACGGTCGTAAGTGACAACGGCACCCAGTTTGTCTCGGAAGAATTCACAAGCTTCCTGTTCAGCAACAATGTAGAGCATGTTCAGACAGCTCCCAAACACCCTGCCAGCAATGGCCTGGCTGAGAGAGCTGTACAAACTGTGAAATGTGGAGTGAAGAAAACCAGTGGAACATCTTTGGAGATGCGCATCCAGGTTTTTCTGATGACCTATCGGATAACTCCTCAAGGAACTACCATGAAAACCCCAAGTGAACTGATGTTCAAAAGGAGGATCAGAAGTAGAATGGACCATGTCCGTCCAAACCTGCACAAGTCTGTTCAGAAACAACAATCTGCAATGAAACGATCAGCAGACAAGCACTCGAAGATGAGACAGTTCAGGTTAAATGACACTGTCCTGGTAAAGAACTTTGCAGCAGGACCTACATGGCTCAGAGGGAAAGTGACCGAAACACTCAATGAGGTCATGTACATAATAGAGCTACAGGATGGTAGAGAGGTACGCCGCCACGTGGATCACATACGACATTACACTCCATCGGGTGAAGATGATCGTTCCAGACAAGAAATGCTGCATCAGGATACCAATCCACAACCAGAGATTTTGGCTCGACAGGCACGGTATCCAAGCCAAATAGAAAATCCTATAGCGGTACCTACAACTAGTGAACCCCTGAGCTCAAATACTGAACAATCTAGCACTGATACTGCAATAATATCAGAACCTGCCCAATCAGAGTCATTGAATGACTCTAGAGGAGCTGTTGCTCCAGACATAGTAAATCCTGAGAATGTCATGTCAGGGAGGAGAGTGTCAACTCGGAAGTCAACGACACCCTCAAAGTTCAAGGATTTCATTGTGTATCATTAAAATGCAAACACATAAACAACTACCTATTGATAGTTATATAGGAAAACATGAGATTTTAGGCAAAAGTCATAATTGGTTGATAGTGTTATATTGGATACACAGCCAAGTTAAAGGCTGTATGGTTTAAAGAAAAAAGTGATTACGTAAGCAGTGTTACAAGTATACAATGGTAACTGAATTAAGATTAACAATTATGAGTTGTAAGTGAATTACTACATGACTGAATAGTAATTCATGTTCATTGGTATACATGTATTTAGTTTAAAAAAAAAAAAAAAAAAGAAGAAAGAAGGAAATACATTAGGTATGCATTTAACAGATTAGACAAGTGTCTTTAAGTAAAACTTACAATTGAGTGGAAGATAGAAAATAGGATTAAGTTTTACACAGGCAGATAGAAATACAGTTTAATCGGTTGAGAAGGACACTAAGAATGACACATTCACAAAGTGTTATATTGTTGAAGCTTGTTTATTAGAGTTAAATGAATAGGAAACAACTGTTGCACTGAATTATACATAAGTCTGAGATTGGTTACAATTGTCAGTCAAGGTATAGAATTACAGCCACATTATATGAGTTGTGATCACTATTAATTGAAGAAGTGTATACTCATTTGATGAAGGTACAATAATTAGGCAAATTCATTTTATAGCATGATAAAGTGCATATTAACGGTTTAAATTGCTACAGCTGAATTAAGGTTTTGTAAGAATTGCTCAGCTTGAAACTTCAATATAAGTGTGAAGCTTGCAATTGAATTTAAAGTGGTTACAGAATAGTTGTGTTAGAGGATAACATTACAATTACAGCCATATGAGAAAACAGAATATGTAAACTCCAGCCAATTGATAGTTTACCGGTGTAACAAAATGAGAAGTTATTTGTAAATAGCCACAAGGTTAAAATGGTTTTGATGATTTAACCAAATAAATTGTTATGTAAGGTTTTGCCTATTACAATAGCTACATAAGGATAATTGTAATTTGCATGCAGTGTTCTTGTTTTAACATGCATTACTTTGGTAGTGTAAATGGCTAATTTTAGAGCAGTATAATTTAGCAGAGCGTGCTCCCAATTAAAGGGGGAGGAATGTTAAGTATTGAATGAAGACTACAGGCTGTAGCTTCAAGGCACCTTGTACGCATGCGCGAGAGAGTTCAAACATGGCGTTTATTAAACCAGACACTACTTAAGATCTCTGTGCAGATTATCTCATTATTATGTTGTCCACACAAGAACTCATAACATAAGAACATAACAAGATTCTAAGCTGTGGAGTGCATAGATACTTAGGCTATGCACGTCTTCACAACTACGTCTGGACACGTAGTCTAGTCGAGAGACACCGTTGTGGTTGTGTCCTTTTAACACATGTTAAACATGTTTAATAGATCTCTCGCGTCTAGTACACAGCAACCTCTAGAAATTAGATAAAGTCACACATATTCATGAAAGCTGATCATTTCTTTCTCGCCTTTTCCTTAATTATTTATCATAAAAACATGTTCAAATAGTATAATAAGTCATAATCATAGTGACTATTTTCTATGTAATTGTAATTAAGTTTGTTACCACTCTCTCGTTGGCCAATTCCTCTCCGCGTATTATTCCTTGCTCCAATCACTGTCTAGAACACTACACCCCCCCCCCCCCTTCCCCCTTTTTTTGGTAGGGGGGGGGGCATCGCAAAGTTTGACGTAAATTCGATCGGACCAAGCATCTCACTACAAATGACAGGGAGAGGCGCAATTGCGATATCAAATTATATATTTCTCAGAAACATTTTTACATGAGGTTTGTCTGAATCCCTCTTTCTGTGGTGGGACCAAAACGTAATGAAATTTGCGTTCACGGAACAAAAACAGGAAATAGTCTCACACTGTGCAAAAGAGACTTTTGAAGATGTCATCTCTGAGCTTTCGCTTCCAATTTCGTCTTTTCAAAATAATGGGAGCCATTTGATACTCCGTTTTAAGATTTTAAGAAAAATTGAATTAGGCTGAAAGGAGGTAAATCATTGGTTCAAATTTGAACAAAGAATCACATTTTCTTCTTGTTCCGTATTTTGAGATAAAATATAGCAAGAAAATTCCGAGAAAACATTTTTGATAATATATTTTTTTAGGTTTGCAGTGACATTAGACAATTAAATTTCCCCCGATTGGCGTACATTGGAATAGGATTTTAGAACCTCACTCAAAATAGATACATGTACATTTATATGGATATTGGAAAATTCATTTTGCATCAAAAAAGATAAAGAGCCTATATCAAACCTTTTTGTTAATGAAAATAGTTTATCTGCGATATATATCTTAACTTTCTGTTGAGAAAAGTAACCCATGTTTAGCTTATATAAATCAATGCTAATAAAAACATCACATTTTGTTGGATATAGCATGGATTTGACCCCTTTTGGAAACAATCCTCTTTTTAGACAAATTTTTCTTCTGTTTTTCTTGTTTTTTTTAACACTCACGATGATTGTTATCCACACACTTGAAGCTTCTAAAAATACAATACAATACAGTGATGGACATCAACAATAAAAGCAAAAACAAATTAAATATGATGGAACATGTGTTTTGTTGACGGGCTGTGAGCCATCTAGGGCATGGTGAGGGGAAACATTGCAGCCAGTTACCAACCCTAGAGAATTCTCTTCTGTGACTTCTTGAGAGATCGTTCAAGTACTGATTCTGTAAATTTAGGATGCTGCTATCAGCTTGCGAGCCTAAGTCTTGTGTGTAGGCTTATGTGTGTTTGTGTGTGTGTGTGTGTGTGTGTGTGTGTACATCTGATACATGTGTATTCATTGTTATTTTTGCCTCTTTTCAAAAGAAAGAGAGGGAGGGGAAGAAAGAAAGGGTGGGGAGGACTGAGCGAGAGAAATAGAGAGAGAAGGGGTGTGTGAGAGAGAGAGAGAGGGCCTGGAAGGGGGGGGGGGGGGGGGCGGCGGGTGGAGAGAGAGGCAGACAGAGAGAGACAGAGAGACAAATACAGAGACAGACAGACAGACTGACATACATCGGGGAGAGAGGTGGGGTGGGGAGCAAGAAAGAGAGGGGGGGGGTGGAGAGAGAGACAGACAGAGAGAAACAGAGAGACAGAGATACAGAGACAGACAGACAGACATACATCGGGGAGAGAGGTGGGGTGGGGAGCAAGAAAGAGAAAAGTACAAGTCCATTTGTACCCATGATAGATGCACGTCCATTCCATTATTTGCAGTAAGGTGAATGTACCGGCGCCTAGTTTATCCCTCAATTTCACTAGAAATAAGCTCTAACAAATATATTGACAGAGACTCCCGAGAATATAGACCTTCCTAGAAAATGACCGGAAGTTGGAGAAGGCGATAATAGCATTGGCACGAGAGATTTGGAAAGTTACGGCATTGTGTGGCCACCGCCAATCATGTATTTTGAAATTGGCCAGGGAGAGAGAAAGTATAGATTGCCAGATAATCGCTAATATGGTGTGGTCAAGACCGCATGACTCAAGTTTTAAGTTTGATTGTAACCACAAATCATATGGTTGTAAAACATAAATGAAACAAACTTTACCATTAAATGGAATGGTAACATTATGATAAAAAAATAAATTGAAAGAATGGGGGGGGGGGGGGGGGGAGGAGGGGGGTGTCACCGAATCTTGGCTTGTAGACATCATGTATTTTTACAAACAACAGTTACAAATGCGATATCATTGGATAAAAACGTAAAAGCGGCTGGGAGCCGAATTGCATAATTTTGCACACAAATTTTCATAGAAATGTACAATACATTACATGAATATTGAATTTGTCCCTTCTATATTATACGTTCCTGAGTCGCTTTATCATTGACCAACAACGTGATGTCATGATTTGGGCTTTGATGCAATGGAACTACAATAATGTTTCATTTAAAACTTCAGGCTCAATATATATTTGTAGGTGAATACAAATGGTGATTATTATTATTATGGTCTAATTGTATCTTGAGACGAAGTAAAATCAAAGATAAGCTGAATTGGTGTTGGATGGATCGATTAACTAACGAATCAAATTCACTTTTGTATTATTGTTTATTAGATAAAAGATAGTGATAATTTACAAGATATGTATTAATATTGATTTATCAATTTGTCTATAAAAATGTTCATAATAACTCAAGAAGATTAATGTAATCAATGTTAATTCGTGATGTAAAAGAGACGCAGAATTTGACTACGCTGTCAATTTAAAAAATTGAACTTAAATCAAATCAATGTATACATAGATTATATTGATTAATTCTAGATGAATTTTCTATTCTCAACATCTCCACTCCTTTTTGCTTTCGTTTTCTTTCTTTTTTCTTACTTGCTCTCTTAGCAGAACTTTTCAAAAATATTCCACACGACTAACCATGCTATCCCAAGAGTCCAACAGGACTATCGCATGGTGTATTGATTAATTGATATCTCATACATAAATCCATTGATTGATCTGTATTGTGTGATATGTACCCTACGTAGTTCGATTAGCAGTGCGTACATGTTTTATGATAGTGTTTGCCTTGAAGTCGAGAAATGGAATCGCAAAAAAGATGAATGTGTCTTTTTCGCTGAATGTCAATATGAGTAACAACGGCTACTCTCTCTCCTCCCACCCCCTCCCCGTCTCTCAGTCTCACTCTCCTCTTCCCCCACCTCTCTCTACCCCATCAATCTCTGTATATCACCCTCTCTCTTCCTCTCTCTCTCTCCTTCTCTCTCTCTCTCTCTCTCTCTCTTTCTCTTTCTCTCCATCTCTCTTTCTCACTGTCGTATTCTCCCCCCTCCCTGCCTCCCCTTCTCTCTCTGCATGTGTGTGTGTGTGTGTGTGTGTGTGTTTGTAAGTCCCCCTTTCTTCCCTTCGTTCACTTTTTCACATCATGTCTTCCAAGGTAAGGTGACAGCGCATCGGTTTCGGTTGATAAACGGCCTCTTAAAACTTTTTATCGCTCGCTCTCTTTGTTCTCTTTGTATTCTTTTATCGTTTTCTACGATTCTTAAATCAACAGCTTATAGCAATCTTGGGAGGAGATTAACGTCAAGACCTATAGTCGTACAAAGCTGGGTCAGGGCCGCATCCGATCGGCAGGCACCAAGTTTTAATTGACAGACAACGTGAGGAAGAAAAAGAAGAATCGCAACGTCATTTTCACAATAGAGAGCCCAATTTGTTTTAAAGGGATAGTTCACCCTAAATTCATGTTTGTTTCAATAAAAGCAGACACACGAAAGAAGCATATATGTGAAGGTTTTAGGAAAATCGGTCAAAGAAAAAAAAGTAATGATTTTTTAAAGTTTTTATTTTGTTACGTCACATGCGAAGTCCTATTCCATAATTTGTATACAGAATAATTCCATAAATTGCTCTTTTTCTGTATTTGACAACGGCATTATATTTTTCTATTCAGGTATTAGAGTACAAATATATTTGTAATGATGTATCAAATGCACAGGTCAAAGGATACATATCTTTTTGAGAAAATGCACATGTTCGACAAAAAAAAAAATGTACACAACATATGGGACAGCACCTCGCACGTGACGTCGCAAAATCAAAAATATAAAAGATCGTAAATTTCTTATCCTTTGACGGATTTGCATCAAACCTTCACTAATATGTTTCTTTTCTATGCCCATTCTAATTGAAAACAAAATAATTTCAGGTTGAACTATTCCTTTAACTCTTAACGAGATCGTGTCTCCCCCCCCCCCCCCCCCCAAGGAGATCGGGCGGTAGGTAGCCACCTACGCTGTGACCATAACCCGACACTTAAACTTCATGACGTCACAGACATACATGGCGCATGCGCAGAATGCTGATTATACACCATCAATTTTGTTCATTAAATTCTGGAAGACTTTAATGACAGCCATAGGAAGGGCATTATCTTTGCACTGAGAAACACGTCCGGCAAAGCAGTCTTTTGTCATGTTTATGTTTCTTAGAGTAAAACAGCAACTTGACAAATACCAGAACTCAAATGAAACTCGATAATATTTCAGGTGCGTGTTAATTAACATCTGAGCTTTGACCCGAGTATTTTCAATTTTCCTTGAACTTCTCAAGTTCATGCGAATACATGTTTTCTTTTCAATAGCATAATTGAACATTTCCTTGGAAGTGGTCACTCTTGTATACTTGACACTGGCGATTGCTACATGGAGACTCCAACCCCCCCCCCCCCCCTATTCCTTTTTCATAAATTCAGATACAAGTTATATCACAAGTTAAACACAAAAGAAACATCATTGAAAACGAAGAAATATCAAATCCAGTTAATCATGAGATATACAAATCAAGTAAATACTAGCAAAATCTGCACTTACTAATTAGGAGATTATTGATTTTACAAATACCATGAATACCATGAATACTGAAACAAATAATTGTTCATAATTATCATCTGTTTGCGATGCTGAACTGCACATCTTCCCTTGAATTGAAACCAGCTCTTTATGTCTAGAAAAAGGACACACATCTACAGACATGACACGCGCAAACACACACACACACACACACACACACCCACACCCACACACACACACACACACACTTTTTTTTTTTAATGATCTTTATTCTGATTCCATAATAATACAAATTAAATTCATATAATCAGTTCAAATATATTAACACAAATTAAACCAAACAATCATGCAACTTATATATATATGCATTTGTAAGTACAAATTAATTACAATAAAATAGCTGAAAATATTAAATATAATTACTCAATTGTGATAATCATGTAACGATGTTTAATCAAATAAACTGAACGAATAGCTTCCGGAATCAAGTTTTAAATAAACAAGTCTACTAATCCCCCAACCTATAATACACCCCTAAAATTAGTCCTAACCATTCCTAACTCCCATCTGGACAGCCACCCCCTAACACCAACCCCACCATATATAAAAGGCGACCCCCTCCCCCTCCCCTTCCCCTCCCCCTCCAGACACCCTCATGTCCGGTATATCCGCTCACACTCTCACCTCCGCAATGTTTAAATAAGAAAGTTACACACATACACACACACATACACACACACACACATACACACACATACACACACACGCACACGCACTCGCAAACACACACAAAAAATATACACAACCTCCCACGCACACACCTAGAAACTCTCTCACAAAAGTACGTTGTCCCGCTTCATCCTGCAACCTTATCATATCATATCATATAATCATATCCGTACGTGGGAGCTACGCCGAACTTAAAGGTACGGGATGCTATTCTGAAAACGAAATCAAGGTCTTTAAACTTCGACTTAAATCCCATACGATAGATAACTATGAGCAGATTGTCGCATCCGTTGGCTCAGTTTTCAGAACACTAATCATGCCAACCGCCTTGGCAAAGATACTGTTTGGGACTTAAAGTGAATATACTGTACTGGGAAGACAAAAATGCCTTAAAAAGGTGATCGAGAGCAATCTTCTTGCCAATGGTCTTCAATTCATGTATTTTCCATTTTAGAAACTTGCTCAAAGTTATTTGCCCTCATATGATCCACATTTGGATTAATTAGTGATTAAAAAACACAAATCTTCAAATTGTTCGGGCCGAACATTTCGAGGATTTGTGATTAAATCACTAATAACTCCAAATATGTATAATTTTTAAGCAAATAACTTTCAGCAAGTTTCTAAATTGGACAATACATAATTTTAAGACCATTGGCAGAAGATTGCTCACGATCGCCTTTTGTAGGAATTTTTGTCTTCCCAGTACAGTATGTTCCCTTTAAGTTTCTTATAGTAGTTAGAATGACTACGGCGCACAATCACGGAATAACCGTTCTGTGATTTCAGCGATTGTAATAACTTGTTATAATTGATTAATTGAATAACTGCAATGTTAAGAGGATTTATTTTCATTTGTATGATATCAAACAACAGTGTGACCCATGGTCATGGCAGAACGGCACTCCTGAGTATGGGTCCCATAGTCTTCATTACTACTACTACATGTCTACTACTACCCCGTAAGGCCACTGCACACGGAACGATTTTGTCACGACGCAGCAGTCGTAAAGGCCTACGCCTGGAAATGTGACGTCACTTTCTTGAACAAATCCAATGACCGGGTCCTGCGATTCAGCTGGTCGCACAGTCGCACGACTGATCGGATCGTGCCCCTATGCAGTGGCCCAAATAACGCACACACGGTGCGTGGTGTCTATTGCGTCGATAGCCGTGGCATGATTGCGTGGTGAATCAATTTATGCAGAAGCCCTGTCGTTTCACGTGATTCACACGATTACATTGTATTGTCTAATAATTTCACCGTAATCAACACAGGCGAGCAGGCTGGAATCATGGGAAATACCAGGCAAACCAGGGTGACATTGACGATGCAACATCCAGACACACTAGTTCTGCATAGATCTGACCAGACATAATGGTACCCGTAGGCGAAAGAAATTGAAAGAAAATTGCGAGCGTAGGTAGTTTTAACCCTCCAGCTAAATAAAACACGAAAAGGGAAAATATATTATCTCCGGCATTGTCCTGATTGTTGTCAGACGGGAATCAAACTCGCGTTTCAAGCTAGTAGGTATTAGTACCATTGTTCACATTATATAATATATGGTGTAATATATAATGTATTATGTGGTACATATATATGGTATTGTAAACCTGTAACCAATCATACAATATACACGCACTTTTGCTCAGGCACATATATACATGCATATTACTTATGCATATACATACATTTTGACAGACAGACAGACAGACAGCTAACCAGGCTAGTAGACCATAGAACTATTTTCAGACAAATCTTTGGATAAGATACAAAACTTTAGTAGCAAAAATAGCTTGCTACACCCTGTAAATCAATTAAACCAAGGATAACATGGATACTGAATCGATCTTCTTTCTTTGAACCCGTACTTGGAACGCTGAAAAGTTATGTGTTCTCAGCCTGTGCTTTTCACGTGTTTTAACAATTGCGAACATAATTGTGTAGCAATGGCTTTTCAGAGTTAAAATGAGAAATGTAGAGTCTCATTTCGCTTGTCTAGTTCTGTTGGATGGCATCAATACTTTTGTGAGCAAAACAGATATTAGTGAATAGAAATAACTTTTTTTCAAGTAAAATATGCACGCAAACTCTGTGAATGATATCAGTTTGATAATGATTAAGTGATTGAATCCCACAAAATTATCTTATATATCCGCTAATTCATCATTCAATATCCTTAAAAAGAAAGCTGGGTACAGGAGCTTTAGTGGTGTTGCCCTGAACTTTCTTGAAAATTGCAAAATAATGTGATAAGAAACACAGCTCCGAGAGACTAAAATAGAGAATTTATGATATAGTGTCACCGAAAGTTATACTTTGTTCTAATAAGTATTTAGTATTACACTCTCACCATGGAAACATTCAAAGAACGTCTAATTTAAATGTGTTTCAAGGTTAACATTAAGTTCCTTTAGACGGAGAAAGACTTCCCGGATCCGATGTACAATCAAATCAACGCGGCACAGCCGAAGCCAACCTTGTCTTGTCTTGCTTGTGATGTCTTCTTGCTATTTTGGTGCATTACGTAATGTTTGTTTCGAGTCTGGCTAGTTAGTGGTTAGTATAGGTTCTACATTGATATCAATCGTAACTCTGCACATTAGACATAGGGGATAGGACTTGCGATTGGTTGCGATTGGTTCATACCAATCGCAAGTATTGATAGATTTTCACCAAATTTGCATCAAATTTCACCAAATAAGCAACTCTTTATGTGCCAGAAGTCCCGTATTCAGAACAATGGCTTACGCAAAAAAAAAGAAAAAAAAAATGGGACCCCAAATAGCACAACATGAAACAATAATTTTGATGTCCCTGATTTTGTCCTCGGAATCACTATGGTATATTGAGTTTGTCCACATAGCAATCATAGCGTATAATTGAGATCATCCACTGTTGTGATTCTGTGATGAAAATCAATGATTTTGTGACAGCGTCAGATGATTTATTTTGCGCCCCATAAGGATAGTCTACGAAACCAGCATTGTGAAAAACGGGCCATCAGATAGTAGCCATGTTTCATACTACGGAACCCGTTACCATGGTTACCATGGAAAAACGATCTGCCGTGACCAAAGGCCCCATTTTCGTGTGAGCTCAGGATCATAGCGAGGAATCGCCTTCATGTTAATATAGTCGTTTGAAATCAAGGGCACTCACACCCTGTGATGAGCTCATGTCGGTTTTGCCATGATCATTACACGTCCCGTGTAATCTTTACCGCTTAAGTATCCCCGTGAATTGGACATTGATATACGGATCGATATGATGATCATGCATGTTGTTCTTTACAAACAAACAGACAGACATACAGACAAATAAACAAACGAACTATCAAACGAACAAACAAACAAACAAAAAACTTACTGGGAGGCAACTCACTCGTCACAGGCTGGTGAGAAAAGTCGTAGGAAGAGTCTGGTGAAAGAGTGAAGCTTTAGAACATCTGATCAATAAATGCATTAGTTTTAGGGAATGGCGTGTAATGAAGATTGTGTGTGAATGAGTGAGTGAGTGTGTGAATGAGGGAGTGTTAGCAGGGAGTGTAAGTGTGTCTTTATGTGTGTTCGTGTTTGCGTGAGAGCGGTAGAGAAAGAGGAGGGGAGAAAGAGGGAGTGAAGATGACTAGTGAATTATTGAGAGTGAAAGTTAGTGAGTGAGTAAGTGAGTGATGGAGAGAGGGAGTGGGTGAGGGAGGGAGTGAGAGAGTGAGTAAGTGAGTGAGTGAGGGAGGGAAAGATTGAGTGAGTGAGGGAGTGAGTGAGTGAGTGAGTGAGTGAGCGAGGGAGGGAGGGAAAGAGTGAGTGAGTGAGGGAGGGGGGGGGGGAGGGAGGGAGAAATACTGGCTATGTGATTCCCTGCTAAGCCCACCACGTGACATATTCTCCGAAAGAGATGGGGAAACTCCCTTTTTCGAAGTCCTCATCTCGTTGGCATCAACGCAAACATCCATTTCCCGATACTCTCAACACAGGCCCCGAACACATTGTCTGAGCTGTAAAGGTCAATGACCTATGTGGCATTAGTCTCCGGTAGAACCACGCGGTGAACTTGACTTTGATTGGCACGAGGCCATCACGTAAGCCAGCCAGCTGAGTGTGACGTGGGCGTGGCGGGGCCCGTCTCGTTAATCCACTGTGTGCTAGACAAAAATATGTGATATCGTTTGGGATTTGTGTGCATTACTTGTACAAAACATTGCTTCAACGGCGCATTAAACAGGCTCAAAGACTTCTGTATGTGTGGGGCTGTTTGTGTTTATATTTGTGTCTGCATAAATGTGTGCGTGTGCGTACATGGTAGATTATCCAATCCTGCGGTCATTAGGCATTTTACACAAATCACAATATGCATTTTTAACCAACTACGAACTTTGAGCCCTAAAGTAGCGTTGGTATGACCTCGTTTGGATTGATCATCGCCAACAGTCGATGACGTAACAACAATACAATGCCCGCCAATTAATCCTATTCATAACTCAATGTAAGTGTGAATCACTTTGCACTATGGTAGTTGTACATATAACGGACACCGCAGACGCACGTCCGATCACTCGTTAGAACCTGCGACTGGCTGAATCACAGGGCCCGATCATTGACTGTAAGAAGGTGACGTCACATTTCCAGTCCCTCACGACTGCACAGTCGTAGCAAACTCGGGTCACCTACCGTGGCCTTATGCCTTGCAGTGGTCATTCGAGGCCGTTTCATCATGCGTGCGATCGTTGATCATGGTGATTGTTTATGTGTTTGTTTGTTATTCTTCTCTGTTTACCAGTTGACACGTGTGCTTTATTTGTGTTGAATGACCGTTCTAATCCTGTGTGGCGGTCTGATTCATAATTAGCGTCATGGGCAGGAGTTACAGATCGTCTTGCTTAATTAACAATTTTAGTCTTAGTTATATTTAAGACAATGAAACACAAAATTTCACACTGGCAACAACTCGCGATTCCCCATTTGCGTAGCATACAAACTGCTGGAATCAGATCACTGCACTTTCATTACGTCATCATCTTAATGACAGCGTCCTGGAGCTGGAGGAAAGAGGGCGTGACAGTGGCCGAGGAACAAAAAGAGAGAGAGAGATTATATATTGGACAGAAATCTTGAAATGCCCTCAACAGTTTCCGGTAGAAGTAGCTACCAAGCAAAGACGCAACCATAACAACGAAAAGAAAACAGATCATACAGATTAAACGAAATTAATTTGGGTAGAGTATTACATCATGAAAATCTTGACAGATTAAGATGTTAAGCATATAAAAATGCTTGACGATTAAACATAAATCAGCCAATGTGAATATTAATAAAGTCTGACCTAAGATAAGAACCTAAATGAACTATATACGGACATACCACAGCGTGGGAAACGATCGCTGCGAAGGCCAATAAAGTAAATACAATGTGGAAGTGGTCAAACAATGCTTGATAAGATATGACAACATAAATCTTCCGCAATGTTCTACCAAAGTATTTTATCTGTTTCCGTCTAAAATTAGCGCACTGACACAGGGTTACCCCACAACACACCACTCACCAACATTCACCAAGTCTGAGATCATGCGGGTTTGTGACGCACACAAACGTACCAATGAGAAGGGGGACACTGAATGCTTGAACGGTATACACACGCGCGCACGCACACGCATACTCCATTATACAGTATAGCAGGGATTAAATCTGCCTGATTGTACAAACACAATCAGCAAATCCTTCTTATCGATAGCAGATCGATATTACCAGTCAGTCATCGTCTAGTTGCAATACCTTATATAGTCTGGACATCACAATCCTCAATCCTCAAAAATGTCCCTCTTATAAAAAAAAAAAAAAAAAAAAATCGGAGTTCAATTGGCAAATAGTGAATAAGAAAAATAGGCAGGGTAAGGAGAAAAAGAAAAAGGTTTTCATCAGAAAAATAAGACGAATAATAATAACATGAAGTAGAAAAAACAACAGAAATAGAAAACTAATAAGATGAAGAAGAACAATCAGAATTAGAATATTAAGAAGAGGAAGCAGAAAGGGATAAGAAAATAGAGTAAAAGTAACAGAAGAGAACAAAATGAGAAATAAGATAGATGGAGATGAAGACGAAGACGAAGAAGAAGAACAACACCAGACATGTAAAGAAAAACAAGGAGAAGAATGAGAAGGAGAAGAAGAAAATGAGATGAAGAAGAAGAAGGAGAAGAAGAAAGAGAAGAAAAAGAAAAAGAAAAAAAGAAAAGAAAAGAAAAGGAAAAAGAAAAAGAACAAGAACAAGAACAAGAACAAGAACAGGAACAAGACGAACAAGAAGAACAAGAACAAGAAGAACAAGATGATGATGATGAAATAGAAAGTCAGGAAACGGAAGGTGAATGGAACCTAGGCTGAAGGAAACAGCTGGAGATTTTACAACAAATGAAAGTAAAGAGATGGTCAAGTTTAATTTTTAGGAATGCAAAACCACGACAGAAATACACTTGGTTACATATCCTTGACAACCTGGTAAATAAATTAATGTCAGACCCCCCTCCGTGATGCCTCGATGATGTCATTATTCCAGGTTGATTATGATAAAGTCTGTGTGATTCCTGAGATCCCAATGCCATTTTGGTGAATGAGAAGACGAGCAAAACGTCTCTTCAGTTTAAGAGAACTTTCCATTGCTTCTGCCAACAGCGGATGCGACGGAGGAAATCCCTCTTCGTTCGAAAAGTAATTTGTTGTAAACTTCGTTACCCTAGTTATGACTTAGATCTTGTAACATAATACTGATGATACAAGAGAACACAATTTCACGTAGATTTGTTTTCTTCTTTTTTTTTTATGATTATGGCTTTAACAAATGATATATTTCATTGACGCGATTGTCTAAAGTGTTTAAATGTTGCACATTTACGATCATTTTAGATTTTCTAAACAAAACGTTTTTGCGGGCTCCTTCTCCATTTGCCTATAAAATTCTCTAATGCATATTTGCACTTGCCACAAAATTTATATGATGACCACACATATATTGTTCATCACTTTACAAATATATTCTTAAAAGTTAATCATTGTTAAACTTTTATTACATAGCATTACATTACATTTTAGCAATAATTGGAGGAAACCGTACAACGTATGTGACCTAGTACAAGCCATGTTCCAAACAACGAATGATTAATATATTGCTTTTTAAACCTATCGATAATCAAAGTTCATCGAAATGCTACAGAATACCGCAATAATTCAACGTGGCGTTGTTCTTCTGCTATTGCTATTGAACGAGCGGTTTGAAATTTATTGAATCCCGGA
>OZ022579.1:2939104-3072258 GCA_963669155.1 Arbacia lixula
TTGACCGAAGGAAAAGCTGGAACAAGGACGGCAGAAGTAATCCATTTGAGAACACAAACAAACATTGCTCGTTCTACATTGTCTAGCAGACGACACAGGGAAGTAGTTTGTCTCGTGTCAGAAGCCGAGAACAGTAGCGCCAACCACACACTCAAAAATCCGCGAAATCTCCACGGAACTCACCAGTTCAAGAAGTTTAGTTTCCCCGTTTAGCTGATTTTCTTGTTTTGCTGGTGGGGAGATACATTTTAATCGTATTGAACAGATACGACATCATCATGATGACTGCTTGGTGTGAAGCTCCGATGAGGAGCCTGCTCATCCTCGTTCTCTGTGCGTGTGCCGGCCTGAATGCAGCACCGACAACAGCACCACCAGCGGCAGAAGCAGCGGTGCGAGATACGGAACAAGACGACGCCATCGTAGAGGAGAGTTTGGTAAGTATGTAGCATGCTCAGAGCAATTTAAGGAACAGTTCACCCTGAAGTTAAGTTGATTTTGATTGAATCAGAAACATATTAGTGAAGGTTTGACGCAGATCGGTCAAAGGAAAAGAAAGTTATTAGATTCTAAAACTTTGATTTTGTGACGTCACGTGCGAGGTGCTCTCCCATTTTATGTTGTGTCCAATTTTCTCAGCATATTATTTGCCATTTTACCTGTGCGTTTGAGATATTATTAGACTCATTTGTTACACACATAGTGCTATGAAAAGAATGTATTCCTTCATCAGAGAACAGAAAAAATGCAATTCAAGGAAAAAGTAGTATACAATATTTTGGGAGAGCACCTCTAAAATGATAACTTTCTTATATCCTTTGAAGTATTTTAATCTAATGCTCACTAATATGTTTCTTTCATGTGTCTGCTTTTATTGAAACCAACTTAATTTCAGGCTGAACTATCACTTTATCACTTACTGTGCCAGGCGAAATACAGCTCTACTACGTGTTGGTTTTGCGATTGTATGCTAGAGTGATTAGTGAAAACATCTAATACCGGTACATATGAAAGCTCATGTTTTTATTCGGACATGAAACATGTTCAAATCTGGGGGAAATACAAACTTTCTGAGGACCCGAAACTGAAATTAACACTAATGAGCAAAAAACTAATAGGCATAATGGGAGTATCACAATCGTAGCTATGCCTTTTTAATGTTCATTGGTATGTGTGCAATAAACCAATAAACGAAGAGGTTATCAAAATGCTATGTTTGGCATAGTGTGTGTGACTGAAGGGAATTGGGGAATATATCAAATTCGACGTATTGTATTGTAATTAAGCAAGCTAACTAATGAGAGGACAGCGAGGTAATTGATGTTTAGTCCACTTACAGTGTGCACACTCTTGTATGGGATTAGCCCAGTCACGGAAGTGATATTATGGACAAAATTGTATAGTTAATTCTACTTCTGAATACGTCCACAGTCCATGAGTCGGACATATGCGTACATCTTCAAGTTTGAGCAGCTAAACGTAAAAGACAATCACGATCATATGTACTAATAGTATTTTCATGAGACACTAACTGCACCGTTTATTTAGAGGTGCGTTTCTTTGTGTCTGTTGAATTCACACACCTTCTATTATTCGTACAGAACTATTTCTTCAAGTTCGACTACCTGGTAGCACAGGACATTCCTCCTGGTAAGACGCCGGGGGAGACGCTAGACAGCAAAGTCTTCAAGCGCGCTGTCAAGAACCTCCAGCGGTACTACAACATCAATAAGACTGGGATCGTGGACGAAGCTACCCGGTCGGTGATGGCATTGGACCGGTGCGGGAACACCGACCCCTTCTTAGACGACGACGAGGACAACGCTGACGGATCGACATCGTCGTCGTCTTCGAGGGTGAGGCGCTATAACGTGGCCGGTGGTTTCTACAAGTGGAACAAGAACACCCTGACCTATCGGATTTCGTCCTTCCCGTCAATGAGGAGTTCGACGTCGATAAGCGAGTACCAGGTGCGCTTAGACACCAGACGGGCCTTCCGAATCTGGAGTGACGTCACACCTCTTGTGTAAGTACAATATATATTTTTTTGAATTCGTGCAGCATTGCTCTGCTTTGTTCGAGCTCATCGAGATTGGCCGAATTCATACCAGAGAATGTGCGAGAAAATGCCAATCTTTTGCCCAAGCTAATCTTAAAGATAATCAAGGCAATGATATATAAAACGAGAAATGCCTGCTTTATTCTGTGAACAGAGTTGGGAATTGTGCTTCTTACGAATTGAATTGAAACTAACTAAGATGTAACGTGTCATGGCAATCTTTAGACTTAGAAATCGATTGTGTATCACTGATCCTTACATTATATATTATTGCAACACGATTGCAACTTAGTATAAAATTTGAATAATGTCCGTTAGTCATATATCATTCAGCCTTGGACAATTTATAGTGGATGGTATGGGTATCATCAGTTCATAATCATGCTAACTGGGATTTAGTTGACTCCCATGACTATCTTTAATTGGAATGCGTGTGTTCTGAGCTCGTCGTCCTTCGTAGTTGAGTTTTATTGTCAACATGAGTAACGTCCGAAAAATGTCTCAATCGATCGTGGTCGACGCTGGACAAACACAGTGTATGTATACTATCATGACTTGGAGAGATGCATATAGTTGGAGCGAAAGAGTGACAGGAGCAAGAGAGAGTGAGGGGTTAGGGAGAGGGGAAGAGAGAGATGGAGGGGAGAGGGAGAATGAGAGATAGAGGGAGAGAGAGAGACAGAAAGAGAGATGAGATGGAGGAGAGAGTAGGAGAGAGAGAGAGAGAGAGAGAGAGAGAGAGAGAGAGAGAGAGAGAGAGAGAGAGAAAGGGGGGTATAAGTGGGATGGGGGGGCATGAAAAACACGTCAAGAAAAAAAACTGATAAAAATAAAGGGAACGGGAGAGAAAGAGAGAGAGAGGGGGGGGGGGGAGGAAGGAGGAGAGAGGGGGCATAAGGAGAGCATAACACACAAAAAGGGGATATTATGTGCGTGTACGTGTGTGAAGGTGTGGGGGGGGGGGGGTGGGGGGAGTGGGGGGGGGGCACCAGAAGACGGACAGGGCTGGAAATCCATGGGCGATTCTTGTTGATGTGCTGTTAATTGATTTACCAATCAGTCAGCCACTCCACTCTGCATGCTCTGGACATGTCATTATTGAGGGTTTCTCGGAATAGGAGGGCTACTCACGTTCAGACGTTGAAACTGTTATGATGATGATGATGAAAGCACGAGAGGGAATTCCAGATGAATCATCACAACATTGCGCAGAACGAATCAATACACGGAGGCTATAGGCGATGAGAAAGGACTAACTATGAATGATGCGTGGGTTAAATTGACCGGCGATGAAACTGACTTATCAGTTTTCCAGTTGTTCTAGTGATGGATGGGGTGGAAAGTCAGAAAAAAAGTTACTGGTGCATTACTCTAACCGAGGAAGCGGAGCTCCGCTTTATATATCTTTGCTTCAAAACTATCATTTCAGTGACAATACAACAAACGTGAATGTGCCTTGGTGAATAGGTGGACAGATACATGTAGATGACTAAATAGACAAGATATAGATAAGCATTACGATCTTGTAGATAAAGACAGGTATGTTTTTTAGATACAGATGTATAACATGTATAGATATAGGTAGAAGTGGTTGAGGGAGAGATGTAGAGGTTGTGGTGGTGAGAAAGAAATCAAAGTACATGTATAAAAAAAATAATCAACATACACTTTTTCATCTCACTATGTAAAAAAAAAAAACTTGTAGAAATTCAAAGTAAAACTTTCAGAGTAAAACAAGTCGGTTAACTAATCACTGGAGTCACACATTTCTACCAAACCCTTCCATCTTCTTCGGAGAGACATGATAGGGGAAACCGGATAAAAGGGGAATAAAAAGTGACATAAGGGCATAATCTGTGTTGCCATCCATCGTCATAATTATGCTCGTGTACTATCCATCAATCACCGCCAGTAACCGTCTTATCTGCACAAGCCTTGCGCTGTGGCATTTTTATATCTCGTTGCGTAAAAGTAGAAACAACAAGCATTGTTCATAGAGGAGCAAGCAAGGGCAAACTTTGAGATAATGTTTTTGACCTAGAGGCTTGCCGATTATGGCTAATCACTAAACGATTCTTGAGCAAGACCGCGAGTTACTTCTTTGCATGGTGATGGTACATTATCACCAATACGTGTAGCACTTTTCAGTAATATGAAAGTGGTTGTGAAAGAAACTGTTTCAGAGATTTAAATTAAAGCAAAAAAAAAAAAAAAAAAACACGCACATATACATTATGGACTATATCTGTGTAAAGAGTTGAATTTGTTCCGAAACTTATCTCTTGATGACTGTACAAACAATAATCGTGTGATGTCAGTAAGCAACTATCATTACTCGTTTTTAATTACCCCTGCATATCTTCTGCCTGTAATAATCATAGACTCAAACATCATTTCGGGGATCTTGCATTGATTACACTGATTTTCATTGCAACAAATAAGGTGTAATCTTTGTTCGTCCCGTCCGCCATACTAAACAGGTAAATGGATTATTTATCAACTTTATTGCCGTTTAGCACCTTTTGGAAGTAAGGGTCATAATGTTTAGTTGTTTAATTCGAATGTGGACTGTAATCAGTAATATTAAACTCCACATAGGGCCCACTGACAGACTCAATTTAAACAAACTAGACTGAATATATACGTCGTTATGTGACATTTCATCACACCTTTCATATGAGGTAGTTTATTCTATATTTTACAGCAACACAGTAACAATAACAAAATACCTGGATATGACGTCTGGAATAGACTATATATTGCGATTGTAAATCAAGTTCTGAACGTGGATGTAAATACCTGGTATTTGCACTAGTCTCCCGGTATGTAGGGCACATTCTTCAACCTTGCAATACCTTGCCTAATAAAGATAGAATTAGTATTGGTGATGATGTCTAGAAGGGATATGATATCTTCCATCTCTAGACCTTGATTAGGGGGAGGACACTGTATTTTCCTATAGGCACATTGACCAGAAGATATTGAAGAAGAAATAAGGATGGGGTATAAAGGTGAGGTACCGCAACAGATGCACGATCACAGATATGGCAAGTTGAGTGGCGCGATCGGTCAGATGTGTTAAAAAACATATCCTTCCCTGCGTATGGTGAACGACATGTCAAAGACGTTGTCAGGGTAACATCACTGCGCCATGTCGACAGTTTCAAGGCGTATCAAGGTGAATTAACTCTTTTATTGGAAAGGTTCACCAATATTTTCCTTCAGAACCTAAGCTAATAAGTTCACCCAGACCAGAAACTTGAACACATTTTAAATCGTTCCTGAATGATTGCGGTGGTCATGATGGTAACAAGAAGTTGGAGTAACATCATGATGATGTAAGGAGAGCTTCGATCACTTAGCTTGAAATCAAAGCTGGTAAACAAGCATGATAATGCAAGTAATCTAGTTAAACTCTTTGTGTTCATGTATACAGAAAAGGTATTAGCGAGGCAAAATTACAAACACAAGTGTATTCATAAACACAAAACCACAACTTATATTCTTCTTATAATGTACCTTTTTAAAAAGGAAACTTCGTTTTGATAACTCAGAGTCGTTAGCCTAGCATGAACAAACACAAACAAAGTTTAAAATGTTATGTTCATTTCACACGAAAACACAATCGTAAAGTAAAAACAGATGACAACACATATGACCCAGCGGACTTCTTTCTCATCAAACCGCAACTCATAGATTCTTATTATACCTTTTGACCTGGGATTATTTCAAAATAGTCACCCTGAAAATGAAACTAAAAAGCCCCGAATTCGTAAAGAGTCCTCTCCACTGTTATCGTAGTTAACCGACAATTGGGAGATTTATCAGACGGTAATGACACACAAATAGCTCTAGCTGGGTGCTTTTGTAGGCATTGTAGACGATGGTAACAACAAACGTGTTTGTTTTCTCCCGAAAACCACAAATAGAAATAGCACACCGACAGTGATGTTCGATCAATGGTATGCAGAGTTGAAAATCAGGTGGCTTTTTTTTTTTGGACGATTTTTTATTTCCCTTTTCCCGAAGCTGGTTCAAATATTAAGTGGTCTTTACAAGCCCATTGTTCATTGTCAAATGTTTCTTATTTTTCTCCTCCCATCCAGTTTTCTTTCCTCTTTTCTCTCTCTCTCTCTCTCTCTCTCTCTCTCTCTCTCTCTCTTTCCTTCTCTCTGAAGGGCTGAATGAATTATGTCAAAGTCAATTAGGAGACCGTGGCGTTGCGGTTTTTGTGGGTACTCCAGCAAACTTCAATTTGAGTTACACACAAAAAAGGCTTGCAAATGGTAGAAAGAAGAGGATTGTAAGAACATGCAATAGTTTAAGAATGAACAAGGAAGAAAACCTCTTTTTACGTTACACTTTCTTGACAACAAAACATGAATCAAAAAGTGTCAAGCTGGGTTTAGCTTCAACCTACCATTGTCTCCCTCCCTCCCTCCCTCCCTTCATCATAATTGAATACATTTTACTGATTCACAAGCTTGATAGGTTTTCTGGACAACGCTTTCCATTATGTTTACCATGAACGAGATTCGTTGTTCTGGTTCGAAAGCAACCATGTTTCATATTTTATAAAGCGTTCAAAGATATTAAAGAGATGTTAAAGAGACACAAATTAAGTTTCATATACGAGAAGCGTACTTAGTATATGAAGTAATTCAGAGGTGGAGATACAATCCTCTTGTTTAACTCTTTCGACATCAGTAGGCGATTATCCCATCAGTAGCATCCTGTCTGGTACGGAATGGATTATGAATTTGTCACAGGGAACTCGCGGAGTGCAGGAGTATAGCTTTTCCTTTGTCCCGGTAGCGTAACCGCCACAATTAATAGGCTACATTTCAAGAGGAGGAAAACCACGCAATATGGAATCTCATTTGCATACAATGTAAGAACACACATCACCAAGCAGAACCTAAACGAAGGCATTTGAGGCGTAGCTTCTTTGAAACCATTTATCAGACGAATTACATATATATACAACATGCTATACTTCAACAGTTTCTTCCATTGTATTTACTTGTCAATTAACCCGTCTAGTTTCGATTTGACAGGGACCGTTAATGTAGAAACGCATGGGAGGGGTTGAAATATGATTTCCGTATAAATATTTAATAAGTGTCTCCAGAGGAAGAGCAATTGGGCTGAGATATTGCTCTTACGTAATAGTATACATATGCGTATGGATGTGTATGCATACTAATTGTACTAAGTTAACACACTGATACCTTTTTTGTTTATTGGCATGATAACAATAGTTCAAAGTTATAAGAGAAAAGCCAACATGTGTGTGTGTTTATGTGTGTTTGTCTGTGTGTGTATGTGTGTGCGCGCGCGCGCGTGTGTGTGTGTGTGTGTGTGTTTGTGTGTGGGTTAGAAAGATTTTGGACGTACATTCGTCTCGAAAATATGGTTAATACGACACCACTGATATTGATAATTCCTTGTGAGAGCATTCCGTAAAGAAGATCTTTAATCTCCCTTGTATTTTACTTGACTACATGCGTGACCATCGTCACTGAGTGGCTTTTCGAAATGATTTCCTCTGGAAAAACAAAACAAATTCGTGACCATGTTGAAACGTGTCGACAAACGTGATCATTGAATGTCATGAGCTAATTGTCAAATTAATCAGTGTTAGCAAAAACTTCGCGTGGAAGGAACTATTCCTTGATATGCATTCAGCTGTATCGCTAACACGGAGTTCTTCTCGCCTTTGCTATGTTTACTAGTACATGTACATCATTTCGTCAGACAATAGAGCGTAGTACAATAGGAGAAACCGCACAACCTTCACGAGTTTTCAAAACGCTTTGAGACTATGCTGACAAAGCGTGACAAAATTGTCAATATTGTGGCTGAATCATTGTCTTGAAAGTTTCTTACGAATGAAATACGAAATTCCATTTAATACGTAGGCTTTTGTTGACAAAATGAGCAAACAAAGCGAAAACAAACCCAATAGAAAATAAATAACTTTATTGTTACTGATAGCATCTTAAACAAATAGACAAAATATGTAGATTATCACCATGGTTATGAATAAAAGAAGGTGTGGTTAAGTGATTTTAGACCTTCATTTAACTTTCATCTCATGACTATCGTTTTCTTCCTGCGTGTCACCGCCATTATATCCATCGCAAAGGCTATAAAAGTGCGCTGACTTTGGATGTTGTCCCAGTTATAAGAAGTGCTTCTTAGCTTCAAAATTAACTGTTAAATTAGTGCATATATCATCCACTTGTATCCTATAGCTGAAATAACAGTAATGTCACACATTGGTCTGATACTGAACACAATTTAGCCAGGCATCGTATGCATGAAAGGAGTTGACTTTTTTATGTGTCGTTATCTCAGTTTACAACGTAGCATCAATATCACACCCAATCTTTTATATAAAAAAGGTATATTTTGTCTCGTACCGTAGGGGGTAGATTTTAATGTGCCACTTTAGATTATATCTTCCATGAAGGCACAATACTTTTATGGACGTGTAAGAATGGAGTTGTTGTGTCTGATCAAGGAGTTGTTGAGGACAATTTAGCTCATCTTTATCACGCTGACTGTTTGTGGTTAGCGAGTCGCTCGACCTCCCGCTAATGCAGTACACGCACTTTGGGCTGTGAATGTGACAATGGGCCGTCAATCAAAGGACGCGATGCTTATTTGTGAGCGCAATTACATGGTTTAGTAAGCATGTGGCATGTAAAACGTGATGTTTATGTCACAGTGATATATATATTATATTGTATTATATTGTATTAAATTGTATTAAAAAGAACACACGTTGACACTTAATAGCTGGTGAGGGTGTTAAATCAGTTGGTGACGTTAACGTTTATAGCAGGGTATAGCATAGTAATCGATTTAACGCTTTCTGGATGGCATCTGATGTGATAGCGTACGACGGATTGGGGTCACTTTTGACATGTTTGACAATGGATTTTAGGACCAGATGACGTCTCAAAAGACGAGGATGACACTGGACAATGCTGGTGGTCATCCGATATACCGCCTCGCTCTCGTAAATCATTCCTCTTCTTGTTTTATTCTATTATGGTCCGAGAGTTGGCTATTCTTCGTGTCATTGACCTGAACTTCAAATTTGGACAAGAGGTTAAGAGCATTAAATGAGAAAAATAAGGCAGGAGAATCGCGATATTACTCAAAAGCAAATGACCATGATCAGAATGAACAACATATCCAGATGTCTAACGACTATATCAGATATACAATTATGGTGATACCCACTATATGATTGTAGGACCAGGATCCATTGTAGGACATATTTAGCGAGCTTCAGAATTTGTGTTTCGATTGTGGTCATGAAACCTGGCTTTTTCATCAGTATTGTCTAGTGAACAAAATATGTTCGTTTCTAAATTCCATTGAGATTAGGGTCATGTGGAATATAGACTGACGATGAATGAATCCGGACAAGATTCAAAATTCTATTAAATCATCCGACTGGCTTTCAGCAATAATTAATTGTTGTAATAGAAGTTGAATTATCGTTTTAGAATTGGTCGTGTCAGTGCTAGACCCGCATTTATATTTGACATCTGGATTAAAAATGCCAAACAGCCTGGAAGACAGGCTAGTAAAATTCATGTAGATCATACGAAGATGTGCAGCCTGTTTGCTTTATGGTCATCATGGTCATGTTAGAGTACATCTACGCGATAAAATATCATGCATGCCATTTCATCACTGGCATTGGTTTTGTTATCTGACTAACTCTATATAGGTCTAGTGAAAGTGAGGCACGGTGCAATGTATTAAGTAGGGCAAGTTGAGACACAGAAATCATGATATCGACGAATCCGTTACGTACCCCCGCCCAGCGGACATTAATCGCGTGTTCATGTTCAATAACATTTATCACCATATCAAGGCCGAGTGGTGTAATCGCTCAACAATAGTTGAGACCTTATACAAATCGCTCTCACATAGAAACAGTCAATCAGGGCAGTTAAAACGTATATTGCTTTAATCGGAACTAATCAGAATGGTGCAATCTGTGCATACTTACGATTTCCGAGGTCACGTGGTTGTGGCAACATGTTTGGAGAAACCCCGACGATTACAGATGATACTGATACAGTTTCACTGATAAGAATAGATGGAGGTCCGATCGGCTTAGGATGGGGAGAGATCACCGCCAATTCAAGGATGGAATGTTCTCATTTCTTTTCAGTGAAAAGAAATTGACCTCATGAGGGCAATGGGCTGATCTATTCTGGCAATTAGTTGTTAAAGGATGAAACTATAGGGTGTCGGACGGGTCATCGATCCAAGGCCTGTCATTAATCCCCTATTGTCTTAATCCCCTTTAATCCTTGCAAGCAGTCACGTCTCCGTCACCATGATGGCGGTTCAGTCAACGATACACCGTGACAGCTCAGGTGTTCAATATACTCCTAGTGATGTGGCCCAATATAGATTCCAAAACAGATGTTTAACACTGTGTGTGCCATACGAACTTTTTCTCTACGGGATTTGTGTGCATGAAATAGTGACACAATTCACACGTCGCGCGTTAAGAGTTAATAAGTTAAGAAGGGTACCAAAATTGCCATCATAACACTAACTAGTATAGAATAAGGTAACGATAAATCAATTCAACTTAGCAATGGTGCCGTGTCTCCTTAAATATAATCATCATGTGTTCAGCACGAAACTTAAACACCACTCTATACACGCGGCAACAATATCATTGCAGGGTACCAATATACAAAATAGGAATCATTTTCCCTATGGTGCATCAAATCATGGAAGAACATGCCTTGCTCTCTGTCGGCTTTGCAGACAAATCGACCTTCGCATGTTTCCAATCCCATAGACATAAATGGTTTTCATTGTGCTCATCTGCCACAAAGAGGAATTGATGAATCGCATTGCGATCCGTCCATTCTAGATAACCTTCTGACGTGAAGGGAAGAAGCCAAACATGCGCAGTGAAACTTAAGCATTGCAGCTTATTTTGTATAAGCGCTGATGTGCACGTTTTCACAAATTGAAGGGCATGCTTTACATCTCAAATCTGGACCTTTTTTTCAACCAGCAATGCCGGTATCGCTAATCCGGCATTCTTAATCGACATCAATGAAGGCAATAGCAATCCGAATAAACGTTTTTTGAGCTCTCCTCCAGTATCAATAGATATTCCTTCCTTTGTTTGTATATCAAATAATTTGTAATCATTCAATATAATTTTGTTTCTGTATCATTTTTGATATATTTTCAGTTGTACGTGTAAGGACTTCATACATTTTTAGAAGTTCTAAAGACATTCACTCATGATGCCCCTAATGTGTTATGTTCTTGAATCGTCTATGAATACATAAACCGTGAGGAAACAAAAACAGTATCACATAACAAAATTGAGTAAAAGGCAATTGTGATGGACTGTTATTGATTTCGTATCATTTAGTTTCTTACGGGGAACATTCCCCTACAATGGACCTCAAAGTCGACTAAATACAGACTGAATTGTCCTTCAGAGCTGTAAAGTTTTAACCGGGTTCCGTTTGATTCATGTATTTTGGTATTATTACGCTGGGCATTAAACTCCATACCCAGGGCCGTCACCAGCTTTTTTCTAGGGGGGTGCTTTTTATGAAAAAAAACACAAAAACACAAAAACACATTTTTTTTTTCATCCCGCCCAGTCTGTGAAAATGCTCTCAGTGGGGGGGGGGGGGGGGGGGGGGGGGTTATGACGTTTTTCTAACAATTTTTGTCCCCCGGGTTTTCCGCCCATGATTTCTTTTTTTATGGTTCTGAAGGGGGGTGCGTTCGCACCCTCCGCACCCCCCCCCCCCCCCCCCTGGCGACGGCCCTGATACCATTTTATCTCTAGCACTCTGAATACAAATGCGTGTGTTTTCTCACTTAAAAACTGCAACACACACATCCACACGTGTTTATTATTATTATTTTTTTAAAGGCAATAACACTTTCTAAACAAGTTCATTAGTACTTTCACCACTGCTGCATATAGATGCGGATAAGAAGCCGCTTTACCTGTAGGTTGTTGGTTTAATAGCAAAACCTATATTCCTTTGACTGCTGCGGCAGAATGTGCGCTTTGCTCAATGTTTATCTTTCTGGGTTCAACATTTCATTGTAACCGGGCCTTGCACTGTCTTTTTTTGTAATTTCCTGGAAATAGCTGAATTGTCGTGACAATGGATGTCCGAAGTGCGGCATCACATGATAAAGATAGACCGGTAGTTATTCTCTTTCCATGACTCATCCTTAGGAGTAGAAACGGAAGAAAAGTCTGATAGGAGTATATAAACTTTTATAGTGCTGGGTTACCGTGATGTGAGTATGCCTATCTATTTTCGTGATGTAAATTGGGTAAATCAAACTTTTAGGTCACTGGCGGATGTACACCGGCATCCGACTGCGAAGTGGTTTGGGGTTTTGGTCATGTTGGTTTGGTAAAGCAGATCTCTCTCCAAGCCCCCCTCCCTAGTACAGCCACCATTACCACCACCACTATACCACCACCACCTACCCCGTCATTCTCCCGCCCCCCTCTCTCTCTCTCTCTCTCTCCACCAACTCTCTTTATTGCTTTTGTAATCCCCCTTCCTCCCTCTGTCTCAGTCCCCTCTTTCTCTCCCTATCTCTATCTGTCTCTGCCATTGTTTGTTTCTGTCTCTCTCTCTCTCTCTCTCTCTCTCTCTCTCTCTCCCTCTCTCTCTCTCTCTCTCTGTCTGTCTCTCTCTACTTATCTCTCTCTGTGTGTCCCCAATTGTCTCTATGTCTTTCTGGGTGTTTTTTCTCCTCTCTCTCCCTATCTCTCTTTTCCCCTCCTCTCTCTCTGTCTGTCTTCCTCTTTCTCACCCGCCTGCCATCTCTTTCTCTCTCTTACATATCAAACTGAATGGTACCCCTCCCCCTTCACTGCGTGACACTCACGCTCCGCCACTAATGATATACATTTACATTATAGTCTGTCATATCAGTTGTTGTTGGTTTATATTGTGTTCTTTCTAAGGATTTCATAGTGATTGAACTACTGTATTTCTCGAATTTAACCTTAGTTATAACCACAGTTGGTTTGGATACCGCTCAACATTATGAAAAACCGAATGTCACACGATAGATAGGACAACCCTGTGTTATCAGTCGTCTTCTTTTAAATGATAATCTGCCTTGAAATCTCTGATATCACAATGATCACGTTTTACCTTCAGAATATATGTAGCAGTGAACTAGTTTGCTAATATATTAAGATGGTATACATTACCATAATCGATACACACAATGGAGTATATATATAATGTAGTGAAGTGTAGTGTACTTTGGGCAAGTAAGTATGTGGGTGGGGCCGGCGGGGGAGTGGGGCACGTTCCCATGCCGACCTTCCTCCCATATCCTGGTGGGAAAATACGGCCGTGCCGGCTGGTACCACAGCCATTACATCAAATCTGTCCTTTCTTTTATTCGTCGGTATGTTTTCGATTTGCCTTGATAAAAATGCACGTCCCCTTCATATTTTCATTTCAGATTCGTCGAGGTTTATGAAACTGACGTCGAAGTCGACATTGAGCTTGAGTTCGGATCACGTGTGCACACCTCAGTAAACGGCGACCCGCCATTTGATGGGCCCGGTGGTACGCTCGCTCACGCCTTCACCCCGAACAGCGGATGGGGCAAGACAAACGGAGACGTCCATTTCGATGACGACGAGAATTTCACGCACAAAAAGTATACAGGTAAGATAGACAGGGAGAGAGAGAGAGAGAGAGAGAGAGAGAGAGAGAGAGGGAGAGAGAGGGAAAGAGAGAGGGAGAGAGAGAGAGAGAGAGAGAGAGAGAGAGAGCATCATTGGCATGATTGGTAGAGTAACCCGCTGTCGTCCGGGTTGTGTGAGGTAGATTGCTATGATCATGATGATAATGAACGCCTGAAAGACGTTGTCTTCTTGACTTATTTCGGAGAGGTTTGACCCTTTCGGTACCATAGGTGCATAACATTTTAATAAACCAATGGGCTTCCTTTGGCTTGGTACCGAGAAGGTGCATTTAAAAGATGGGAGAGAGGCTTGCTTTGTCTCCATCTCCCATGTCGTATGCAAATGCTTTATGAATTTGTGATTCGGTCATCTTACATGTCTTATGTCAATGCGTATTACATGGATGGTGATGGAATAGAAAGAGGGAAGGAACTCACACGTCCCAACCCAAATTATTGCATGATGATTTGACTGAATTAACAATGTCCTTTTTACTGTCCTTCTCTCCTCTTCTCTTCTCTTCTGTTCTCTTCTCTTCGTGTTTCTCCTTTTCTCGTTTCTTCCCTTTTCCTCCTCATCTTCTCTTCTCCCCCTTCGCCCCTTTCCTATTCTCTCCTCTGCTCTTCTCGTCTACGTCTCCCCTGCCATTTCCTGTCCTCTCCTCTCCTCCTCTCCCCACCCACTTTCCCACCCAGGAGTGAACTTCTTCTACACGGCTGCGCACGAGATCGGCCACGCGCTGGGACTCGACCACTCCGACCAGAGGAACTCTCTTATGTGGCCCTGGGACAAGGGTTACATCGCCGACTTCCGCCTCCCCACTGACGATAGACTGGGCATTCAGGAAATCTACGGTAATGGCATACACTAATAACCCCCCCCCCCCCCCCCCGCACACACACACACACACACACACACACACTCACACACACACACACCCGCTGTAGCCATTGCATGACTGACAAATGGACAAATCAAAACTAGGACTCTAAACATGCTAAAAGTAAACATCGAGTCGTATTTACAAAACGTATTCTCCTTTTTTCGAAGTGCGGTTAACGTATTGCAGACAGCCAAGAACTATACTACAGTAATATAACATAACAGAATTTAAATCATGAGTCAAAGTCGTTCATTATCAGGGCCACATTAATACACCATTTGTATTAATGTATCATTTGTAAACCCGTGAAAATGAAATTTCCATATTATCATATCATATCATATCATTACACCAAAGAGCTACATCATAAACAATAAGAGGAAGAATGTCTTATCTTTCAATTGGTTGGGCTAAGGTTCTTCCGCATTATTTTAATCGATGTGGTGCTATTGTGTGCTTGTCATTTACCCTGATAGGAAGCAATACCGTTAACACGAATATTAACAACAGCCAGGATTTGACGATTCTTAGCCTCAGCAACAACAACAGTAACACCAACACAACCAACAACACTTCAACAAATGCGACCGATACCGATACCGATAGTTTTCCGGTTGGAGGTAGGTCCGATCACACACGGCCTGCCTAACCTCTCTCATTAACATTGACATGGATATGCGCTGTAAGCCAATGTGGTTTTCTGGGCCCGGTAATGTAAGGGTTAAGCAGAAATACACGATCACTAATTACCATCATGCCAATTCACCACGCAGCCTGAGCTACTGTTTCACATCGTGCTAACGTCTCGGGGCACCAAAGTACCAACTCATGCCAACATCAAAATTAATACATCAGTTACATCATGTATGCATGCCAAACCAATTACTCACCCTCTTCGTGACGTCACAATGAAGATAGCACGTTCATTACGAACTAGTGAAATAAACACCACTCCAAATTCATCCTTTCAATCCGAGTAACATGCTCGTGATGGTATTAGAAAAATGAAAGGATGAATATTCTTGTGAGTACTAGACACTTATCTTTAACTTTAAAATTAACCATGTCCAAAAGAATGGAAGTCAGGTTAAATGTACATGTACATCAACTCCATTAATCATGTTGATTGTGTGTTCAAATTGTGATATCATAGATCTCCATGCATGCAACAAACTTGGAACCATTCGGTTTATTTTCTTTTTATTCTCATGTTAAATCCAGGAACCAACCCGTTCGAGGTGTCGACCCTCCCTCCTCCGACAACCCCGCCACCCACGGAAGCCCCCGTCATCATTCCCCCATACTGTGACTCCGCCATCGACGCCGTGGCCAACATCAGGGAGACGCTCTTTGTGTTCAAGGTAAGGATATCGCTTTTCATTTGATAAGCAAATAATCAGCGTTGGTGAGGGTGATGGGACGAACTATCACTTCCGAGGCGATCTGGATGTAGCTATCTTTCCGAAGCGCAGCTGAGGAAAGATAGCGTATACATTCAGATCGCCGAGGAAGTGATAGCTCGTCTCATTGCTTGAAACCAAAAGTTGATTATTTGCTTTATATTCCACATCTAAAACCAACTATCTATACCAAAAATGACAATTTGACGTAAAAAGGTAATGTTTACTTATCTCCATAACCCCGAGCCGCTGCCATGGGAACACGCGTTAGGACGCGCATTAGGACGCGTATTAGGACGAGTATTATGACGCGCATTAGGACGCGCGTTTGGACGCGTTAGATGTCAAGTGATAGTCCGAGCGTAACGCACTTTTATTTCGCGCGTACTCAAAATATTAATCACGCATTAGGACTGTGAGGAGTGAAGAGATCACCGAAACCAAAAAGTACTATCACCTAGAGTGTAACGAACTTTTATTCTCAGGTGATCTGATAGGAAAAACTACGCCTCATCACGTGATCAACTCTTGACCAATCATATAGCAACATTCTTAGTATGTGGAATATAATAATGAGATATATACACAGATGGATAGATGGATGGATTGATGGATTGTAGTTATGGACATATAGACAGATCGAGAGATAAATATTGTGTACGGGTTAGATGAAAAGATGTTAAAAATAGATGTAAGGATGCTTGGTAGGAAAAACAGAAATTATGAGAATGAGCAAATGAGAAAGGGGATGGCAAAAGAAACAGACAGAGTCAGAGAGAGATAGAGATAGATAGATAGATAGATAGAGAGAGAGAGGGGGGGGGGGTGGGAGTGGGGAGAAAGATAGAGGGAAGGTATGAGTATGGGAATAACAACATAAAATAAAAGGACATCAAACAAGTGAGCACTCATGTCTTAGGCCGAGATTTAACCAATCACAAATCATTGATAGTATTATTAACACTACTTCTTGTATTTCTTCTTCTTCTTCCTTATCATTGTCATCATCATTGTCGTCGTCGTCATCGTCATAGGACGAGAGGTTATGGAGGTTCCGTAAGAGGGTAACCGAGCCAGGGAGCACCGAGTCCGTCTTCCCACTGGTTGCCGTCGACCAACACGACGGTGTCGCCACTTCTCAGTTCTTCTACGGCCTCCGGAAGGGAATGAACGCCGTGTATGAACGCATGGACGGACGAATCGTCTTCCTCAAAGGTACAGTGTGCCACCAGTTATAGGTTTCTTGGGTCCCTCGCTCCTGTCGGTGTCCTCTGTCCTCTTCATTGTCATTACTGCACTCAACAGGTTCAAGGCTTTCATTATGCTTATATATAGAGGGGTTTATCCTCCAAAGTTTGGAATGGTGTTAACCCTCTTAATACAATCAGTACACACATAGCTCACTGGGATTGCCAGTGACTGGCACTGAGAAGGTTAACACCAGCTCTCCGACAGTTAACACATTTCATCACGTCATCGTCAGAGGGAATGGAGTCCACAAAAGTCCACTGCTTACTGATTAGCTCAAGTTCTTCACGGTATACAGGGAGAACATCCCCAGCTTGCATAGCGAAAATGGGCACCCTTGTAAAAACAGACCGAAAATCTTCCACATGAAATGTATATCACATTTAAAAGCAACTATACTAAAACGCACCCTGTATTAACTTCATACTTATACTCTCTCGATCTGTTCAGATTTCAGCTGTGGTGCGTAAGACCACAGCACTCCAGCAGATGCGTCTCTCTTTTTGAATTCTGCCAAATGATCACGAATCCTTGCATAATAACTGACCATTATTTAATTTACGTACCATCATCCCAACCTAGGACGCAAGAAGTGGGTCTTTGATGGCACGCGGCTGTTGGAGGGTCCCATCCGCACAGACGAGGGAGCACAGGGCTACCCATCCACCGTCTACGGCGCCCTCTACGATAAGCGTGACGGGATCACCTACCTGTTTAAGGGTCGCAAGGTCTGGAAATACGATGAGTTGACAAGGGAGACCACCAAAACGTCGCTGAAGAGGCTCTTTGTAGGCCTCCATCCGTCAGCGAGAATCAACGGGGGTTTCACGTTTGGCAGTAAGTAGACTTACGGTGTCTTAATGAATAACACTTCTGCGCTTATAAACAGAACCAAGAGCAAATTTCATTATTGACAATTTGGTGATCATGAGCAGACTACGCTTGTCATTTACAATAACGTTGGTGCAATGATGTGATTGGCTTGTCTTTCTTACGGCAGAAATGGATCAACGTGTTTTGGAGTATGGAAAATGAAATAGGACTTTATTCATTACATGCATTCCGTTCCCTCTCTTTCTGTCCTCTTTTGTCGTAATTACCTATTCATCTTCCCTACTACTCTCCCCTTTTCTCACTCTGCCCCACCCCCTCCCTCTCTATCTCTCTCCCTCAAAATGCAGTTTTGAAATTTCTCTTCTTAATCAGGCAAGCCTACTTAAGTTATGTACTTAAAAAAGAAAACATAATAAGACATGCACACAATTATGACATCATTGCTAAGAACGCATTTCTGTTCTATTCCTCATTTGAATTTACAGACGATAAGTTCCTCATGGACGGGCCATTTTACTACCGTGTTGATTCCAACAACTACGTCCCCAACGCCGGGAAGTTGAACTTCGGGCAGGACATCCTGGGTTGCCCGCCAATGTCATAGATTCGCAGCGACATTCAACCCTCTTCTACAAATGACCGCCGCACACGACACGGTCCGATCAGTACGCCGTACGATTCTGTGACAGGACCCTTTCATTGGATTTGTGCAAGAAATTAAGACTAAAGAATCGTTGCTAAATCGTGGTGTTTTTGGTGGCCGTAACAGACTTTGAGGAGAGTGGACAATGAGCAAAGATGTCAATTTGAACGAAGGTCTACATATGAAAGCTGGACCTGGGTTTAATGAATGACTGACATTTGGAGCAATGGGCTTAATGATATCTGGATCTTGGAATTGTGAAGGATTATTGCGCGGGGAAGGCTCGCGGGGAGAGGTGTATGGTCTTCATGGCCAGGTTATAAGTGTCGTACACTTACACTCGATTGCACAAGCTTAGTGCGTTGTTAATCTTCTTTGTCATGGAGAACATGGATTGTAATGAGCGTATTGTTTGGGTGTACATATCTAATATTAATTGAGTTGTCTGCATTGAGATTTCTTCCTGACAGGAGAGGTGGCCTATTAGGGTTACAATGGTTCCTTCTACATTATTCACGTAGCTGTGAAAACCACACTGATACATACTTGTCTCACAAAAGCTACGATAAACTCATGACTTGTCAGAGGTTTGCCTGATTTAACATCAAGAAGTGTGCGCAAAATAGTTGCTTGTATTGTTGTTCAGAAGATGGCGATTTTGTGCAAGGCAGGTGGAGATTTGCTTTGCTACTCCACTGCTTGAAAGGTGTGTGTATACTATTTTAAGGGGTTATAAGTACATATGCCTTCTAACAGTGGGATTAATTAATCGAAACACGTTAAATGATTTAATCAGTGCGCAAGGTAATTGATGTGGGGTGCGTCAATTTTTCCTTCTTCTCGTTTTCTTCCTCGACGTCTGTTTGTCTGTGTGACACGGCTACCTTGTGAATCACTCTTGGGAACTCTGAATGGAAAGGAATATATCCAAACTCTTCTTCCGCAAAAGCATGTATAACTACCTCTCTTATACCCTGTAACTTATTTTATTCATACGCATTTATGTATGGACTTCTGGAGAATGAAAAGAAGATTCGCATAACGAAGTTATCACAGAAAGATTATTCTTGCTAAGTAAGGAGTGTATTTTTTGTAAATAGTTCATGCATTGTGAATGTAGTAAGTCTATTTTCTGTTTTTATTCTCACAATATAGTGAGTCGTGTACAGATCGTTTGTTATAAAATGCGATGATATGTGATGATATTGCTGTCAAATGAGAGAAGGAAATCAAACTTGAAGGTGTTTCAAGAGGTGTGATTCGAAAGGAAATGTCTATATAGAAGTCATCATATGAATGCAAGAGTTTGGCAATATACAAACAGCCCCATGCTAACTAATTCAGCGCCCGAGAGCCTATCATTAGCTTTACAATTGCAAGTTTTGAAATTCAAACGTAGAAGATACTGTAAAGTGAAAAAAATAATATTGAGCTATAATGCTTAATATGTTACCATGTTGATATTGAGCTGTTCATAAATAAATGTGTATCATGATTCTTGAATGGAAACAGGGTCTAGGAAATACACATCGTGTAACCTGCTGCTGCTAATAAAGTTCAATGAATATTTCACATTATTTCTCACAAAATATTTAAACGATCTTACCGTTGCAAATCAAAAAATCATACACATAAAGCACACTTCAAAGTACATGTATACTATATTGCGGATGATTCCGTTTGGAATATCACAACAGATTAAGCGTTAGTCATCTTTTACCAACGTCATCTGAAAGAGTCTTTCTAAATTAGGTATTTTATATTAGCTTTGGTGAAGTAATCCACCTGATTGGTGTTTGCGTCGGAAAGGGTGTGTGTAGGCGGGGTGGGATTGGTACCTAAACTGTTCAATATGTGACAGCAATTCTTACTTTGAGTTGTCAAGGTCATTTGAGAATAGTCAAATCGGCAGAATTGGGATTGAAATGATAATTATGCTCGTTTGTTCACACCAAAATGTGACGTTCAAACTTTGTGACTTTGCTCCAAGCAGGGAGCTCCAAGCGTTTCGATATGTTACGTAATACCTTTAATAAGTGACCATGTTCTGTTATACATGTATATGGTGTCTCATTTCCCTCTCATTTTCCTTTTCTCCCCCTTCCATGCCCTTTTCTCTCTTTCTCTCCTTTGTTTCTCTGGTGCAAAGCCTCTCTATTATTTGTCGCAGTGAAGATACTGTACTTCACTATAAATTATTTATTTATGCAGCTTTTGTAGTAAAACTATCAATATAAAATACTGTGGTTTGTATTGTTTGAATAAAGTCACTTTTATTAAAGAACAAAACAAAATTTGCATTGTCATTTCATTTGTCTTGGCTCTTTGTTATCCATGCTTAAAGGAATGTTTAAAAGTAGAGAATATTATTACAGGGCTAAAATCATGGCAAAAATATTCTGCTGTGACCACGGGCTCTATACTTGTTTAATTGCTGGTACAGAAAGGGAAAAATTGAAGATGAACTTGTTGAACATCCAATTATTTCACTCATGGTGTCTCAGTATTTTTTGCTTGATTAAAAAGCTGGTTTTTTCCCCAAGATTTCTAAATGACACAATCCCTTCCCTAAAACGTTTGCAAACAAAAGTGTTCCACATATATAAAACTGCATTGACAAGGAGCTTGGACAATACCTTTTGTTACTCCTTGTGTCTCTTTCACTGCCTTTGGAAAACACAATATATTACTAGTAAATATATTCACTATCAATACCAGGAAGAACAAAAGAAGCATCTTTACAACAGAGGTTTATAAATCAATCGTTCCATGACAATAATTTATTGATAACAGCTTTACCGACAGTACTTCAAATTGACAACATCATATGAGTTTGCATACTGTAAGCTACCCTAGGTACTAGGCTGTGAGGTACATAGACACAACCAAGTCTGTTAACAACTGTGTCTGGTAACACAGACTATGCCCTAATCCCATCCTTGCTCCTGGGCAGGAGACAGGATGGAATTACGGCATAGTCTTTATTACCAGACGTAGTTTTTAACAGACTGGGTTGTGTCCATGAACCTCACAGCCTATTACCTAGGGTAACTGTAAGCTCGAGCCTGCTATACAGACATTGTTTTGAGACAGTGTCACATCCCCCCCCTTCCCCCTAGATTCACATCCCATCCTCTCTCATCCTGCATTTTAAAACTTTATCATTTGATACATAATCCACGCTCTCTACATACATAAGTTGGGGCTCTGTGTGTAGCGAGTAATCACAAATGATGATGATACAACAGAAACTCCTCCTAACTGACTCATATGACACAAGAGGAATGCAAATACAATGAAACCTGTATACATGAGGGATGCTCTCCCATAAGTCGTGTAAAATTTGTTTTTGAAAGTGTGCAACATATAAAACTAGAGCAATTCGACTGCCACGCAGTCGATAAATATGCCTCCGCCTCTTTGCTAGCTCTATTTAGATTATGCTCAGAAAAACTGTTTGGTTGGGAATGTTCCAGTGAATTCATATATGAAATGAAAATATCATATTCTGTTTCTCCATGTTTAGTGAAGTTTGGCAATGTTCATTTGACCTTTGACTCCTTACTTCTTTGATTTCCAATCTAACCAGTCTGTCTAAATCCATCCTCGTGATTCAGTCTGTACCATGTTTTCTTGAAGTGCATCATTGGATTATGATTTATTGTGCAAAATTATCAATTTGGGGGCAATTTTCAGCCAATTTTGGCAAAGTTCATTAACCTTTGACCTCTGACCTTTCAGGAGTTTCACTCAAACTTTCACCAGTCTACCTCCATGAAGTGACACATCTCTGTACCATGTTTTGTTTGAATTGAATCATTAGATTTGGATTCAATGTGAAAAATAGCCAATTTTGGCAAAGTTCATTGACCTTTGACCTCTGACCTTTAAGAAATTTCACTAAAAATGTTATCAGTCTACCCCGAAGTAGTGATCCATCTTTGCACCATGTTTGGTTTGGAAATGCGCAATTGGATTTGGATTTATTGTGAAAAATATAAAGTTTGGGGCAGTTTTTAGCCAATTTTGGCAAAGTTCATTGACCTTTGACCTCTGACATTTCAGAAATTTTACCAAAAACTTCACCAGTCTATCCCCAAGTAGTGATCCATCTGTGTACCATGTTTAATGAGAATTGCAACCTTGGACTTGCATTTATTGTGAAAAAGGTCAAATTTTTGCATTTTTTTTCACAAAGTTCATTGACCTTTGACCTCTGACCTTTCAGGAATTTTACCCAAAATGTCACCAGTCTACCTCCAAGTAGTGATACATCTTTGTACCATGTCTGATGAGAATTTTATCTTTGGATTTGGATTTAATGTGAAAAAGATCAATTTTGGGCAATTTTCACAAAGTTCATTGACCTATGACCTTTGACCTCAATCAGATTTGACCGCAATTTTACACACTTCATTGGTTTTATGCAATACATACATGTACCCAGTTTGTAGCAAATCTAGTTCACGGTTCTCAAGATATTGCCTAAATGGATTCGGGACGGACGTACGGACGGACGGACGGACAACCCGAAAACATAATGCCTCCGGCCACTTCGTGGCGGAGGCATAAAAATATGCATCCTTGTACCTGTGCATTTGATACATGATCAGAAATACATTTTTACGCACCCACCTGTATGAAAAAAAAATCATTCCATTGTCAAAAAAAGAAGAAAAAGAACAATTTATGTAAATATTTTGAACACATCATATGGGAGAGCACCTCGCGTGTGATGACACAAAACTGAAATTCAAAATCTAACAACTTGATTTTTCCTTTGATCGATTTTCTTCAAAATTCATTAATATGTTTCTTTTATATTTCTGCTTTTATTGGAACCAATTTATCATCAGGGTAAACCATCCCTTTCACCATTTCTTTACTGAGCCCAAGCTTTTGCAGGCTGTTTTTTTTCCCACTGAGAAACAAATTAGTGCGACTCCTGTGTTATCTGTTGTATCAGGGATGTGTTAGGAAGGAGGGACAACTCAACCATAATATATTCAAACATCTGTATGGATACTAAAGCGTGCTAATGAATGTCAAAAGCATTCCACAATCACTGCAATGCTTTGAAGTCCCATGCGCGGCACCGTCATTTTGCTATCGTCAACTTGGAAAGCAGTATCTTTAATTGCCTGTTTTGTTTCTCGAAGCTGTGTTTCTTATCACATTTTTTTGTAATTTTCAAGAAAGTTAAGGGGCAACACCTCTAAAGATCCTGTATTCGTTTTTCTTCTAAATAATTGTTGAATGATGCACAAACGGAGATATAAGATAATATTCTTACTTGCATAATTAACAAATTTCTTCACTTTCCGGAGATTTCCGGAAATGTCGGATTCAATCATTATCAAAATCATATATTAAGCTGCTTATTTTCATTAACAGAGTTTGCGTGAATTTGCGTGCAAATGAGATATTTTACTTTAAAAAACTGTTTATTTTTGTTCGCTGATATCGCTTTTCCTCACAAAAGTATTGATGCAATCCAACAGAAGTGGACAAGCGAAATAAGACTCTACATATCTTTTGTTCTCTCTGAGAAACCGTTGCTACGCAATCGTGTTCGTTATTGTTAAAACACGTGAAAAGCACATGCTGAGACCACGCAATTTTTCGGCGGTGCCACGCATGGGCTCAAAGAAAGAATGTTGTTTCATATCCTTCCATAACATATCCCTGGTTGTATGGACGATATGCGACAGGCTATGAATAAACCTAAAATTCATTATAGATCCCAAAATAGCCACACTCCTTTGGTGACTGCAGTTCCATGGCAAATGTTGACATCCTTAACCCTAATACTCCCGGGGGGGGGGGGGGGGCCATTATGGCCCCCCCCCCCCTGTCGAAGTTTTGTCGGTACTTCCTAACGCCTCAATATTTCGAAACGAAATTTCTTGACTTTTTTCTCTGATCCTTCCCGCACATTTTGATACCAAATTTATGGCGATCGGACCTACCGTGCGGGTGTCAGATTACGTTTACCAAACACATGTCACTGAAATTTCGCTATTTCTCTATGTGACTGTGTATAACCCTATGGATAAAATCAGGAGCTTTTCCAATTTATGTAAATACTTTTCTAAGTGTTATCATTGTTTCAAATAGTGTAAATAATTACCACACACACACACACACACACACACACACACACACACACATTCACACACACCCACACCCACGCATACGCATCTGAATCTTGACGAAAAACAAAGAAATACATAAGAAAATTGAAAAACAATAAAATACATAAGAAATAATTACCACAACCAATCTTTTTCTTTCAAGAATTGATGAGGGAGTTATGAAAGACATTTGTACCAAAAATTACTATTCCTGAGGCTTTATTTAGTGAGAAATACCAAAATCTACGATTTCTCGCATAAATTAGCATAAATTAATTAGTTAAAAAAAAATAAAAGGACTTTCGTAAATTTAGCTATACAACTTTGTAGATTACATAATTCTTTACCCTTGTGCAAAATTTGGAGGCAATCGGGCGACCCATGGCCGAGATCTCTCCCCCCCCCCCCCCCCCCCGGTAATAACAAGCTTTGAAATACCCCGGAAGTATTAGGGTTAATGGACCAGGATTCAGAAAGCCAGAAAATTTAAACATTAGAAACTGGTTAATACATGCACTTAACTTATTGGGTTGCCAAATAAAGCATGAAACATTATTATTGATTCAGTATCACTGATTTTGTCCTCAGAATATCGCTATGGTAATTGAGTTTGTCCACATAATAATTACAGCAAATAATCACCCACTGTTGTAATTCTGTGATGAGTTTGTGACAGCATCTGCTGATATATTTGGCGCCCTATAAAGTAAGTCTATGATTAGTATGAGTCTAAGGCCGTGTTTATCATCTTTTCAGAATTTGAAACCCGTTTCCAAAGGCCTTTACGAACGCGTTTCCAAACGCATTTAAAAAAACGGTGCGTTTATCAACTCAATCGCCCAAGTCGAAAACCGTCCTTGTCACTGCGCAGCTCTACTGCGCCGTTACATGTGCACTGTAGTACAATAGTGCGTGATCGATGTGTTTTCTTGCCGTGGCGCGTGAGTTTTCAGAAGTAGGAAACACATCATTTAAAGTCGTTTCAAAACAGCTTTGCATTTATCTCGCTTCTCTAAACGCGTTTGAGCCAGAAACGCATTTAGGATTTAGGATTGCACAAATTTGCGTGTTTTAAAACAGCTTTCCGAACCCCATAATCAAAACACCTTTGCATTTATCAACTCCCTGAAACGCGTTTAAAAAAATTAAAACGCTTTTGGACACCTTAATTCTACCAAGAAAAATAGTTGATAAACACGCCCTAAGTTCAACCACTATTGTGAATATGGGCCAATGTGTATAATGAACAGCACGGTTTGGTGCGTTTGTGTCACAACACCAGCCTTGAAAAGTAGCCTACCAGTACAGGTACTGTATCGGTATGCAAAATGAATGACCACTGTTCTAACTTTCACCCCTGAATCATACTGCATGACCTCCTTTAGGGAAAACAAGAGATGTAATCAAGATTCATGGTCAGCTCTATCTAAATAGGGATGTGCATAATCTCTGTAGTGTTTTAGATAAAAGATAATATGCAATAACAAAATAAACATTTGAAACAGAAATAAGCATAATTAATGTTAATTTCTTGTTTACAGAGGTCAAATTATAATGTTCTTTGTGTTGTAAGGGCTCCCAATATTGAGGGTTGCACTCAGAAAGGTGGATAACCATATAGCCAGACAGACAGACAGTAGCGTTAACAAGACAAACTATCCTTCCACAGAAGCGCACTCTATCAGGTAGATGATGTAAGGTACATTCACGCAGACATGGTTGGTGCTGACATTTTACAAAGTAGCGATTCCTGTTTCACAGCACCCATACTTTCCTTCAAGAGGTTAACTGTACTAGCTTTCACAAGCCCCAGTGAAAACATTGGAATTTAGGAGGCACAATGGAAAAAGAAACCTCACAAATAGGAGATCAGTCCTTGTGAAAGATATTTTTTTCTCATAAGGTACAATGCAAAACATATTTCAGCATGTAGGCTTCCTGGTGACAGGCTTGAAAACTGTCTGTGTAGCAATGTTCATCCTGGAGTAAAGTAGTGCTTAGCACAACTGTTTGTAAAGAGCACAATATACTTTCACAAATTCAGAACCTTGCCAACGTAGGGGGTTCAAGTGTCCAATGTACACTCTCATATTCACATTGCAGTAATAAATACAGACGGCGCGTTGTGGGTGTCACCGTCTGGGATTTGCTGACTTGCCAGAGCCTCGTCTTATGAACTTCCCCAGTGACTTTCTCTTCATGCTCTTCATCTTGCGAATGGTCGCTTGTGAGGCGCCTTTCCTTCGTTTCATTGTCTGTTTTCTGAGGTGCTGGCGCCGCTTGTCACACATGGCCCTGGACGGGAGGAGGAGGGAAGGGGGGGGGGGAGGAACAATAATAAGAAATCAGCCCCTGCAATGCCAAAAAAATGGCTTTGCTTCACAATGAAAGAGCACTTGTGATTTTCTCATAACATATATTATAGTTCAATGTCTATGTGTTTAATGACATCCAACTTTGAAAGAAGCCCCCAAATAAAAAATATTTCTCTCAGGGAGGAGGCACCAGTGCAGCTGGAGGTACGTCTGACTGATTTAATTATACACATTTAAATCCATTACCAATCACCACAAAATAGATGTAAAGTCATAAATATGCATGTATACAAAGACATTTTATTTCCATTGACTGCAGTAGTATTTCAAACGGGCCAGTGAAAAGGGATGTCCATCTGATACCAGTACATCACTTGTTTTGAAATGTTTTTATGCTACAATTATGCCCTTTTAATAACAGTTGCATAAAGACAACTTACTTTTTCTTGATCTTCAAGTCATCTTTCTGGGTGGGCTTTTCCTTGGGATCTTTACCATCCCCGCTCTCTTCTCCGTCATCATCTACGTCATCGTCTCCACCGTCGTCTGCCTCTCCATTGGGTCCAGAGTCACGGAAGTCATCCTCTGAATCATAATCGCCTTCGTCCATGATGTCCTCGTCATCTACATCATAGTCCACCTGCATAAAGAGCAATTAAACAGATCTCCAGTGGCAGGCGAAATATAACTTGTGGGGTCTAAATACTGTCGGAAAGACACAAATTAAAGTGGAACAAAAAATGAAACAAACTGGCTTGACTGAAAGCAGACAAACAAGTCCAGATCAGTATTAAGATGTTCAAGAAAAATCTATTAAACTGTAAAAAGAGTTACAGATTCATCAAAATCTTTAATTCTAACCCTGAATTTGAACATCAACCTTCATAAGAGATCCAATTGGTTCATGTATGATACATGTATATTGTATCGACTTGCATTTCAATGTCAAACAAAAAGTGCATGATGTATGTATAGTTGTTGAAGATATAGAAATAAGCAAACATATATATTCATGAAATGGAAATGAGAATTCAAAGCTCTTTGTAATGGTTTTGCTGTGACTGGCCGCTTTTTCCGTCCATACTCTACCTTGTTATCCCCGATCCCGCCATGTTCTTTCTTGAGGTCCAGACTGGTTACCGAGGTGACCGTCACCGTGTGCTCAGGGTGGTCAATGACCACGGCCTTCTTTTTGGTCGACAATGCGGGATCCGCTTCTGAAAGACAAAAATTAAAAACAAATTTGAATTTCTTACTCTATGTTATCTCAACACTAGTTCACTTATTTACCAATGAAGTCAAGAAGGATATGAAATGGAAACTATATATCATTCTGATAAAACAATAATTTTGTCCATGCAGGCAAAAGAAAGGGCAGAAAGAGAGGGGAAAAAATAGGAACACGGGTAAAGCATGAGAAGCCTGGAGACTAGTTTGTCTTTCTGTGGAATGGAAATCAAAGAATTGAGGTCTTATTTACGTGCAATCCACAAGAACAGGAGAAAAATCAGATCTGCAGATTGGCATAAGCTTGCGAGAAGTCAATCATATTACACAGGAAGTAGCAATGTTCTTAAGAACAATAATAACCACACATAATTATGGCTATTAACCTCTACAGGCAACTTCATTGGTTCCAATTTTATGACATCCAGCACCGCACAGGTGTCTGCTGCAATATAATGTCACTATGGTCGCTATGATACTACGCGTTTCCAACATACACAAGGAGAGTTTTTCACTATTCCTGAAAAGGTTTGTGAAGCTGTATGTCTGAGATTTCATACACGTTATCATAAAGGTAATAGAGCTGATTCCCGACAAGTTTCATGACTTTTGAAAATTAGCCATGAGACTTTATTCTTTACCTGGGAGCCGTATGCTCTTGAGCTCCTCCTCTAGAGCCTCTCGTCTCTTCTGTTTCTCCTCCCTTCTCTCCTTATTTCTCTTGGCCTCAGCCTCCTGCTGAGCAATCTTCTTTCTTGCCTTCTTCCGCTTCTGGAAGCCAGTTAGAAAATCTCTGGAAGACCGGATGAAGAAAGGGAAAATAAAGATATAAACAACTGAGCTTGCATTGGCATGTTATCTTTCAACACAAAAACAACCAAAATTAGAATGCAGCACATATCCAATATCAAGTCTCATTCAAGTTTACAACTTACGACTAACAGCTTAGAGTTGCCTGTGTAAGAGAAGTCACTAAAGTCTACTAAGGTCAGCTGCTGATTCTTTAATCACAAATAAGGGAGACATTAAAAACAGGAGTGCATGTGGACTGTTGTGATCCATTTGTCTGATTCGCTAAAAGTGATTCTTTATAGTGATTATAATGTTCAGTGTCATTCGAGCATTCACTCATTTAATCAAAATGGTAGTCTCTATTCTAAGCATTTCTCAAAACTCACTAACTAGTGTTTGCGTATTTCTTTGAAATGTATAATTTGTACATTTTATTTAGATGATTTATCTTTTGTGAATATCAACACACAGATTTAATCTCTTATTATGATTATTCAGACATTACTTCTAAGAACTGCATGTTTGCTAGACTAGCTTTTAGCTAGCATTAACATAGTATCTTTCAACATGAATATGACCAAAATGGAAAGCGTGGAAGAAAATCAATGATTCGATTTGCAGAAAAAAGTGAGATCAATATCACATTAAAAATTAAAATGATTTATTATATATTAATAGCCATAAAATAATATTAATAATCAACGTTTTAAACAATAATTAGCCCTTATTAAACAAAATTACCAATATTTTGACCGGTGTGAGACGAGTGCATGATACTAGCTGATAATTATTGCGAAGTTTCATGAAAAAGGGTTATCAACTTGTCTGAAAATTTGGATTCGTTATCGAGTATCGTCGTATCGGTACTACATGTACGACTTATCAGTTAGCATTCCCTTTGACTTTGAGAAATGGTTTAGCATCAATTGAATTGTCACTGGCATTCTAATGCAGAAACGTACAGGCCCCAGATCTCCTGTGTCCTTGCACCTCGCCTCCAGCCCGGCTACCCCGCTGCGGCGGGCTAAGGTCGGCTTCGCGTCCTGGCCAAGAGCAGCGCGCCTGTTGGGGGATGTCAGTATTCTACTTACTTTCTACTATCTTCGTCGAAGACCAATTGGAACTTTGTCTGCTTATTCTTCGGATTTTTCTGTCGGAACTTATCGCTTGGCATGATGTTGGCAGTCAACCCACTCTGATGAAGGTAGGAAAATGAATCGCTAGCTGTTTCACTGCGACGACAATGTTTACCACGTACCCACGTGCACTGGGCCTATGTAGCCATTTTGACCTTTGAACATGTGACCGAACATAGGCCAATCACCTTCACATCTAGCTGACGGCTCAAATGTTGCTCCTCGCCTCCGGCGTGTCAGTGTACTCGGAAGCCGACAAACTTTTCGGTAAAACGGCGACCATACAATAAGGTCAGTTTGATGTTTAAAAATATGAATTTGATACAAATTTTGGTAGAAAATGTTTCAAAACGTGTTATTTTTGTATTCATCTGCGAAACCAAGATTACAGGTAAGAAGTATGAGATGGTAACTTTGCATTTAGTTAGTGCAAAAATTTGTCGCCTATATCGGGGACCGACGACCCTGACCGGCTCGCCCCGCCGCCGGCCTGGGCCGGGACGAGTACCAGCATGGATCCCGCTGCTACAAGTTTGTACAACTGATTATCAATATCATTCATAACAAGTGAAGACTTATGATAGGTCTTCACTTGTTATGAATGATATTGATAAACGTTTCAAGGGCCTGCTTCTGCATTAGAATGCGAGTGAAATCTTATTTGAACTACTGCTACATAGCTACAGTGCTAGTAAGTAGTTATAGTATCAACGAGGACAAACTATTTCTCGAAGTCTGTGTATCGATGCAGATAACTGGATCATGATTTTCAGACCAACTCACTTTCAATTTCATGACACGCAACAATTGATAAAACATCAGGTCAAAATGGTGACAGTTTATTGAAATGTGGGTAGAAGTATAGTTCAAACAGTTTATAATTATATTTACATGGCTTTTTATCAAGCCTTATTATTTTTAAAAAGATCTATTAACAAGGCTTTTTAGAATTTTATCGATGGAAAATTAATGATCACTCCGAATTTGTCTTTACCCTGTAACAAACAATCAGCACATATCAGGAGGCAAATAAGTTATCCAATAATGTTGCATGCAAAACATCATTTCTTTCTGGATTTACTGAATTATGTGCAGCGTGCATGGGGCACAATGCAGAGTTCACTCTCTGAGGAATGTAGGTAAAATGTAAATTCATTTTATTATTCCTTGTTTTCTTAATCCTAGGGGTAACAATACTGAAGTTTTGTTGGCTCTTCATGTAGTTTGAGACATCTGTGCCATATACCAACATGGCAACAAGGTAAGATTCTGGACATTTTTGCGTGTACAAGTACATGTATGTACACTACAGCTCAAAGGAATTGGCATAGGGAAAGGGAAAGGGAAGGAGCCGCAGTTTTAAATCGCGTTATATTTTGTCCAGTTCAGCATGAAACATGCTTTTTAGGCTAAAGCATCATGTTTCATGCTGAGCTGGACAAAATATACCGCGGTTCATAACTGGGCTCCTTCATTTTCTTCCCTTTACCTTTCCCTATACCAATTCCTTTGAGCTGTAGTATATCCTCTGTTATGTTCTTTGCAGGGATGGCATGATTTATTCAATCACCCCAAAGAAACATGTTAATAACAATTAAAACAATGGATCTATGCGTTACATTATGTTTTTTTTCCTTAAGGGGAATAGTGTACAAAAGCTGATGTTAGGCCAGGCATATTTCAACAATGTTCGATACAAAGGCTTTGCACAGCTGCACTGCTAATAATCATTGTTGGCATTCAACTGTGATGCAGTGCACCTAGCATATTGTAATACAGTCAGGCTCATTTAGAGAAACCCAATACCCAAGTAGCACAGGGAAAAAATGAAGTCAAAATTTTCGGGGCTACTTTTTGAGCACATTGGCCGATTAGACTACAAATTTACATTGTGTCTAAGGGAATTTGGGAGGCTCTTTTAACAATTCCCAGGGCTAGCTGTTTTAAGAATTTCGGGGTCAAAATAACCCTGAGCCCCTGAAGTAGCATGCACATACGCTCTACCACGCTTACATCATCGGTCTAGAAGTCAGGTGGAATAGTGGTATTAGATCAGGGGGGAAATCATAATTTCTTTGCAGGTGGAACTACCAAGTACCTCAAGTGAACAGGCTGTGGTAGGTTATAGAGCTACCCAATTATACAGGAAAATGTATTTTTCATAAGGGGCTCTTTGCTGCATAGCGGAGGCTAAATGGCCCTGAACCCCAGTGTTCTTTAGTTTATTGTTTAGTCATACCTGTCTAGAAAGACCACTCAAGAGAGGTACATGGAATGTGGCCTTATGAGCACGATGTCTTAATGTACCTGTTTCTTTAATAGGCCTTTAGATTTAATTGAAAGAGATTGTTAAAGGGAAACTAAATATATGATCAGTTTTGTAGGTAGGTGATTCCTAAAGTAGGTTTCACTTTACAGATATATGTTAGAATTGTGTTCCTCATGTGCCTTTCAGATTGGACCGGCTGTTTCTCTTGCTGGACACGGGATCCACGCCTGTCACCCGCCGCGCTGCCGCACAGCAGCTGGGCGAGGTTCAGAAACTACATCCTCACGACCTTCATATCCTCCTCTCCAAGGTCAGTACTCGAGCATCTGAATAAACCAGCTCACTCATAAGGGCTGTCTTCATCTGCCTGAAACCTTAACATGCCACTTGTTGAGTATTTGCCATAAAAATACACAAATCCCGTAGAGGACCAGTTTGTCTGATATGGGTTACCCCGTTTACTATGAGATTTTTAGACGAGTATCAGCGGCCTAAAACAAAAATTCTGCTTTTCCCCTACCCAGCTGCCCTATTAATAAACAGAGGGTGAATATTGATTGTATCGCATGCTTGCTCATTAGTGAGGTGACCAAGACAATGCCATACTGTGTCTTCCGGAGATTTCACATTGTGTAATGTACCATGCATGCGGTATTTACTCTGATACAAAAATACCTTTCTGAGATGGATATATACGGCTTTCTGGTGGTGCCTTATATTCATTGTTCATGAAAGTTATTTATTCTTGTTTGTTAACTGAATAAAGAATTGAATTGAATTGAATTCATGTACTCCAATACCCGGAGTCGTGTACGGGTTAATGGTCAGTACAGTGAGGAATTCAATGTGGGTGTTGGCGTGCATCAGGGTTCTGTTCTCAGTCCGTTGCTCTTCATCCTGGTGCTGGAGACACTTTCCCATGAATTTCGCACTGGCGTGCCATGGGAGCTCCTCTATGCTGATGATCTGGTTGTCATTGCTGACTCACTGGAGGAGTGTGTCTCAAAGCTGAAGGCCTGGAAGACTGGCATGGAGGGCAAGGGTCTTCGTGTCAACATGAAGAAGACAAAGTTCCTGATCTCTGGTGTTGGCCTCGATGTTCTGAAGAACTCTGGCAAGTTCCCTTGTGCTGTTTGTCGCAGAGGTGTTGGCGTGAATTCTATCGAGTGCTCACAGTGCAGGCTCTGGGTCCACAAGAAGTGTAGCAGCATCACTGGCCCACTGACAGCTGACCCAGCCTATGTCTGCCCGAGATGTCGCGGTGTGGCACGCCCAATTGATGGCAGACCAGTGACCAAGGTGGATGTCGACGGCACCATGCTCGATGTTGGGGCCTCCTTCTGCTACCTGGGCGACATGCTGTGCGCCGGTGGGGGTTGTGATAGTGCCATTGCCGCCAGATGTTGTGTGGCCTGGGGAAAGTTCAGGAAACTTCTGCCCATTCTCACCACCCGGCACCTCTCACCTAAGGTGCGTGGCAAAGTGTACACAGCCTGTGTTCGGTCGGCTATGCTCCACGGTAGCGAGACATGGGCACCGAATGCTTCCGACCTTCAACGGCTACGCAGAAATGACCGCTCCATGATTCGTTGGATCTGTGGCACCAAAGATCAAGATGAAACTCCCTCGGCTACACTTCTCCAGAAACTTGGTATTGATGACATCACTGCAGTCCTGCGCAGCCGGCGCCTCAGATGGTCTGGACATGTGCAGCGTGCCACGTCCTGTATTAACTCTGTCACAGACTTAGTAATTCCTGGCATCAGAGGGCGTGGAAGGCCGAGGAAGACATGGCTAGAATGTGTGAGGAAAGATGTGAGTGAATGTGGCCTGTCTGGCATTGACCCGCAAGACAGAGTCGCATGGAGAGCTGGTGTGCGACGTTGCCTGGTGTTGCCAACCCCATCGAATGGGACAAGTCCAGCACCCTAAAGACGAATTTGGATTTGATTGATTGATTGATTGATTGAATTGATATGGCACTGTAATGATAACATTTTACTGTGATTGAACTTGATCATATGCTTTAATAACACATGCATTTTATGATGAAAAAGAAATATACAATGTTGTATGAAATCCTTTTTATTCTGTTGGTTATTATATTGTCAGGCATACATGTAAGGACAGTCTCTGTGCACAATCCCATGCTACGTTTATAAGATCCTAAATGTCCATCCATATATTGTCAGGTGCACATCCACCTAAGCAGTGCATCATGGGAAACCAGGATTGCTGCAGCCCAGGCGGTGGAAGCGATTGCCAAGAATGTGCCGCAAACCCATTATACGTTTAAACAAGGTATGCATTGGTATATGAGTGTAGGATAACCATTTAGCCCGTTGTACATTAGAGATAGGGGATTGGACTTGCAATTGATTAAGATCAATCGCAACTATTCATAAGACGGGGCTTTGATGGGGCCACCTAAAGATAATGATGATGAAGATGAAGATAAAGAGTTAACCTCAATTATCCGCCAAAGAGTTTGATAAACCTATTATTTTCATTTTTAAATTTTTTTTCAGAAATGCAGTGAAACTGTACGGAAGGACCATGTTCCCTACACCAATGTTTCTCACTGAAACCTGTAATTAAAGAACATCCTCATAAAGACCACAGTTTGCCTTCTCTGAGCTGTCTTATACAGGTTTTAAGCCTCTTTATGTTTAAAAACTCTTTTCAGGTTTGACATTTTAGCTCATATACTGTCTGTGATTTTGTTTTATCAGAACCGGGCGTGGACAAACCAGCACCCAAGATCAGTGCCCCCCTGCTTAGCCAGGCACAGCGGGATGCAATGCGGCTGGAGTTCTCCAAGTTTGACGTGGGTAGAATCCTGGAGCATGGCGCATCCCTGCTAGGGTCCGCGGGATCAGAGTATGATCTCGACTTTGATGTTGGTGAGTGATTTTATGCAATGTTTCTCTATGTCGCCTGTTGTAGCAACAGTGATGAAATTACATGAACGACGTAACCCCCGCAGTGCAAAAACAAGAGACTAATATGGTATGATGCATAAAATGATTTGGGGTATGCATTTCATGACATTGCCCTGAAAAGTAGGCTGCACAAATTACATTTTTTATTCTGTCGACTGTAGCAAACTTCAATTCCCTCTGAAAAATACAGCACAGTGGAGCTTGAGATTAACTTTGCAGTTGACTGCTTGGAAATGTAAATCATATAAAAACATTGCAAATTTAACAAATGAATAGTCGCTCAGTTTGTAGTGTATACACTCTGGGAGATTGATCTAAATTGATGTTATGTAACAACCGCTCTATCATTGACATTCATGTACAAGTGTAGTATCCAAATTTCTTGTTTTATACTTATTAGGCATATGTTTTAACATTTTACTTGCCATACTTGTATTTTGTCACCGGTTTTGTACACACATTCCATCGAGCAATGTGGTATTCTGGCAAAGGGAGTGTTGATGGAGGTAATTCTATTATATCTGTCCTGTATGCAAGCATGGTACTATCGGAAGACAGGGCACTGTTTTGATTGCCCTGAAATTTTATTGTCAGGTTACCGAGGAGATAAAAGAGACATGAGAGAAAGTTCTCTCAATCGATCAGCCAGATTTTCAAAGGCATTCATGTACGTGAGCGGTTCTGTGACGTGACAAAGGAAGTAATGTGATCACGTGTCCACAAGGCCTTGACTCATTTCCCCTTCCCAGAGACAGTGCAGAAGATATTTTTAGCAGGATCCTGTGCAATTTCTATCATATTGTGATCAATACACTCTTGAAATGTCAATTAAATATAAAGAGTGCATATTAAATTGTTGTCAGGGTTTATAGACATGAGAAGGTATTGCTTGCAATTGTATCTTATATCTTTTGTATATCCCTTCCTCCCGTGTTTTGTTTCCCTTGCTTTTTCCACCACACCCTCCGACTCTTTCCCTGTTTTTCTTCTCCTTTATCATCTCTCTCTTCCTCTGCCTTTCTCTACTGCTCTACATCTCTGCCTTCCCATCGTTCTCTATCTCTCCCTACCTCCCTTCTTTTTTCCTGCCTTTCCTGTCCTTCACTCATCCCCCCTCTCTCCCCGTCTCCTCATCCCTTCCCCTTTTTTCCCTTTCTCCCTTTCTCCTTTTCTCTTTCTTCATTCATTCTCATCTCTCCTTCCCCTTCTTGCTCTATCCCTCATTTTCTCAATCCTTCCTCTCCCATGTTTTCCCCTCTTCTATCCCTTTCTTCCATTATCCATCTCTTCCAATCTCCCTTTATCCTTCCTGACATCTTCACCTCTCTCTCTTCCTTCTCTCTATCCCTTTCTTTCTCCTTTCTCTCTCACTCCCTCCATCTCTCTCCATATTTCTTCCCACTGTAGGGGGAGATCCGAAGGAGAGGCTGGCAAAGCAGAAGAGACTCCTGCAAAAGAAGCTTGGCCTGGATGCTGGTCTCATCGGCATGGAAACAGATGACCTTTTCAACGACGAGGACCTCAAGACAGCCCCTGAGAAACCATCTAGCTCCAACCTCCTCAAACCACCTGTAAGAAGTGTTCTTGCATTAGCTTATTGTGTGACAGACTATTCTATAGTGGTATATGTGATAAAGAGAATTATTCTAATAATTATGCAGAATCTTTGCCTTGTTTTTGTATCCCATTTCTGCAGTATCTGTTGTTCATCCTATATTTAGATATTTAGAACCACTCTGCCATGTTTGTGTGTCCCATAATGCTATAATTGCTACTGGTTGCAAGATCTTGTATTTGTGATGACGCTTTGAACCTCCAACCTGTAGACCAGTGCAGCAGATCTTGTGGCTCATGAGATGGCCAGCCTGGCCCCAGGCCTGAGCTCCAGGGAGAAGAACAGAGCCAAGAGGAAGGCTAAGCTGCTGGCCAAGCAGCGGTCTAAGGAAGGCATGGAGGGGTCCAGGTAAGGACAGCTCCAACCCATTTGGCATGTGATGTATGGCACATTCATAGTCTCTACCATCATTTATCAAAACCAGGATTTGATAGGATGCCTATACTAGAAATTGGGTGAGAGATGCTGACTCTTCGTAGTTTACCCTAGAAGGATATCAAGCCTACAAAAGATATCAAACAGGGAGTTAAGAGTGCCATAGAAAATTAAAATGATATTGTTGTACAGCATGTTTAATAGTCCCAGCAGTTTTTACAAGAGTAACCTTTGACATATCTCAGATCTTTTTGTTTTTCCTGTGCATCCACTTTTACAATGCATATGAGTATTTGTGTTTCTCTTTTGTCATGAATTGTATGTTTCTATGTTATTGTCTCTATGTATGTAGATATTGAAACATCATGGTAATACACATATATTTGCTTAGCATGTGTGTGTTCTTTTAAGAGATGGGGAAAAATGAAATAAAAGGGAAATGGAAAACAAATGCACATGTGAGAACTGATGGATTCGTGAATGGTAGTTTCAGTGAAAATATCAATGTTGTGCAGTCCATTAACAAGGTTGTATCTTTATAAATGTGAGGACCGCCAAACGGGATATTTCTTTGTCTTATCATAAACTTGGATACTTAGTGGACTTTGCAAGAATGACAATTTGATGTACCAGCAGTGTGAAATGTTGTAATGTCTGACATCCCAACATGATTTTGTTTTCTGACCATAGCATGGACAGAGATGAACCAGCCAGTAAACGACTGAGAGCTAGCAGCACGTTTGGCAGTCAGGGCAGTGTCTCGTTCGATAAAGCTGCAGCGGACAGCCTCGACACCACCGTCTTTCTGGAAGAGGTAAATGCACAAAGCAAATCAAGCAAATACCTTATCTCGCATGTGCATGTGAATATTGTCTAGATGCTGACTGTGGTGTTCCACCCTCTTATCCTTTAGAGGGAGGGAGAAAGGAGGATGGAGTGATGGTGAAAGGAACGGTGGGAAGGAGTGAAGAAAGAATAGAGAGAAAAGGGTATGAAGAGGGGTGAATGAGAGAGGTGTAAATGGAGGGAGGGGGAGGAAGTAATTGAGAAAGGAAGTAGGGAAAAGGGGGGAAGGGATGGAGAGAAAAGGAGAAGGAGAAAGGGATACAGGGAGAGGGAGACCAGGGGAGATAGGGAGGGAGTTAGTTAGAAAGGAAGGGGAAAAGGGGGAGGAAAAGATAGAGAAAGGGAGGGAGAGATGTGAAGAAGGAGATAATGATATCGGGAGAGAAGAATGGAAGGGGCGGTAGAGAGAGAAGGAATCAAGGAGGGGGGGGGGACATCTTTAAAAAGTTCAGAATGTTCTTCTTAGCCTACGTTCCTATTTCACCCTCTAGCCTGGAGAGTGGCCATTCACATCGTTCTGTGAGCAGCTGACCTTTGACCTTTTCCACCAGTCTTGGGAGATACGGCATGGTGCTGCGACAGGGCTCAGGGAAGTCCTCAAGGTGCACGGGCCCAGCGCAGGCAAGTCTGCAAACAGCCCCGAAGACCAGGTGAGGACCCAGCCTTATAATGAGTTGCGATTGAACTGAATCAATCGTAAGTCCAATCCCCTTTCTGTATTTCATTTATTGCTATGATTGATATCAATTGTTAGCAAAATTGCGATTAATCCCAACGGCCTAGGTCTTTGTTGAATTTGAACTTTGCCCAAGTGGGGATATATATGTAGGGGGCTACTTTTTAAGGCTTATGTATATGTGTTGCATTATAGCTATGAGGGAGGATGATGCTAATTGCAGAGGGGGGGGTGGGGCTGATTTTCAAGTCTGATGTGAATGACATGAACACTTTGAAATATTGTTTGCTTTACAGCTATAAGAGAAGGCTATCAACGGGCAGCCAATTGCCAATATTTAGTAGCCATATTGATGTATTTTGAAAGAGAACCTTTACAAAATACACCAATATGTAATATTCCATACTCGTAACAATATTAACTCATATTCAGATATTTGCCAAGACAGTGACAAACATTATATATAAAAACTGATCTTGGATAACAATAGATGCGGTCTTTATAAGCAGGCAGTCTTTCTGTGCAGGTTACTCTGATATGGGTTTCAATTAGAAACATTTTTCAAGGGAAGCACAACATGTAATCTCTTTGGCAGGTGGTCTTTTATGAGGGTGGTCGCTTCATCATGATTCACGGTTTCTGCTTTGACCCGATTGATATAAAACAATGTCGTATTTTTGTATCTCTTGCCTAAACTCAACATTTTCAAAGACGCTCCAAAATGAGCTTTTCTTGGAGGATATGGCACTGCGTCTGCTATGTGTGCTGGCTCTGGATCGGTTTGGGGATTTTGTCTCGGATGAGGTAAGTTTTGTATTTCTTGTCATCTTGCTCAGACATATTTCTATGCACATGTGAGTGGAGTCTGAGCACAACCTCCAACCTCTAATCACTGAACAAACATGTAGTTGACTGCATTTGACTGCAAATGGCTGTGATGATCCTGGGAAGTTGAGCTTCACAAATAGCATATTTTCTTTGAATATTGAACATCGGATAGTTTGGCATCGGGTCTGTTGGATCCCATATGGCTCTCCGCTAATACATGAATATTGTAACCAGTTCTGCAATAACAACCTCAATGTTTATCTCACACTTATTATATATGTTCATTGCTCCAGTGTTTTAATGCTTACAGCGTGAATACCAATGATTATGTGTGTAGATAATGTACTAGCATGCATTTGTGTATTGCTTTTTATATGATGCAGTTTAAAGTTAGTGTTTGATTATGAAAGGATCCTAACAGTTGGCCAGTTTGAAGATGCAAACGCCCAAATTCAGCTCATCATGATTGACCTCAGCATAGTTTTACAGTTTATGAATTCAATGCGTTCAAGCCTTCCTTCCCAGGGGAGAAAGTTCTAGAATATTTGCTATCTGCAGTTCATTCTGTTGTTTTGAACTATTTATGCGCCATTGAGAAATGTTTATACTGGCAGTACACACAATTCTCATGGGGCAGTATAGATTCTTGCAGAGAAGGAGATTATGTAGAATGTGAAATGTCATTACACTTATAACCATAAACAAAATGGCTTCAGGAAAAATGCATGTCTCCATTCAATATTTTGCAGTGGAGCCTGTGATTACCTTCTTAACATCACTGAAATCAATTGCAGTCAAATGCAGTTATTTCCATGCATTTGCCCCATGCTTGATTACAATAACTGGCAATAACTTGCTGTCAGGTAAGAAGTTAGCCTCACGTTCCATTATTACACACCATCAATTAGAGTTTAAAAGCATCAGCTCACCATGGTGTAATTCTGAAATGGTCAATATTATCATGCAATGATGATCTATTTTCTATCATGTTTACATCTTATTTGACCCATGCAGGTTGTGGCGCCTGTCAGGGAAACCTGTGCCCAGGCGCTGGGAGTTGTATTGCACCACATGACTGCGATGGCTGTACGTGGTGTCTGCACCGTGCTGCTACAGCTGCTGTCCCCCACCCAGTGGGAGGTGCGTCATGGTGGTCTACTGGGACTCAAGTACCTTTTGGCTGTCAGGAAGGTAGGTACTGTGTTTCAAGTACTTTGTGGTGCATGGTACCATTTGTGTTTTGTGGTACATGTTCCTTTAGGTGCATCATGTCTATATTCTGGTTCCTTGTGGTACATGGTATCTGTGGTATTTGTGTTGGGGTACCTTTACTACAGGTACATAGTGTCTGTATCATTATACCCTCCAATTGGAGGTGCGTCACAGTGCCCTCCTGGGACTCGAGTATCTCCTAGCTATCAGGAAGGTAGGTACTGTGTTTAGGTACCTTGCGGTCCATGGTATTTGTGTTGTGGTACCTTTACTGTAAGTACATAGTGTCTGTATCATGGTACATTGCGGTGCATGGTGACTGTATTTTGGTTTTCATTGTTGTGTATGATGTCTGTATAGTGGTACATGTATCTCTTGTTATGTACACAAACAGTTGAGGCCAGAAGTTTACATACACCCATGAAATTCAAGGAAAAGTTGACATTTGCCAAACGTCATAAAATTTTCTTTATCTTATAAAATATATGCGCTATCATGACGAATTTGATATCAAGCAAATGAGTATGTCATGCCCCTTTATCACATTGATTTGTTATCAGGAGCTGAAAAATATTTAGGTGTCATTTTCACCCAGAAAATCTTTATATTTTTGACAAATTGAACATTTAAACTTGACAAAAACATTTCATATTTGTGTGAGTTGCTTCTCAATACAACCATTTCAGATTACACTTTTTTGTTCAGTGGTGACATACCATGATGGAAAATGTAATAATATCATAGATTTAACATTTATATATTTCTATGAAACGATGTTTGAAAATATAATAACAAACAATTGAATACTTTTGGCATGAATATTACTTTTTTCTTCAAAGAAAATTCCAACTGAAATACAATGCAACCCCAACACCATTCCCATCACGTGAGAGAACTTAATACGCTCTTTCATTTGACACCAAAATCGTCATGGAAGTATTTATATTTCTGAAGATATATTAGATTTTACCATGTTTAGCACGCGAACAAATTTCACTGAATTCCATGTGTGTATGTAAACTTTTAGACTCAACTGTACATTTTTGTGACATGGTACTGTACACACTCTCTTGCTATCTGCATGTCTTTGAACAGGAAATGACAGAAGATCTTCTGCCCACTGTACTGCCCTCTATTGTTCAAGGCCTGCAGGACGTGGATGATGATGTGCGTGCTGTGGCTGCTGCCGCATTGCTACCGATTACCCACACGCTCATCAAGACCAGCCCAAAACAGGTTAATGTCCGGTCTTTATCTGATGTACCTGTATTCGTGCAAGCTACTTGAAGAACCACTTGCTATATGTTTTTCTATACAACACATAAAAGTTACATTGATGAAGAAGTTATTTTTCATACTTTCAATTAACACTCTGTCACATTTAGAGTTTTCATAAATAATTCAGAGCTGATTGCTTTTATATGAAGTGAGTTTTCAGGCCAGGACAGAAATGTACCTGGCATTGTGTATTCATTTCATTTTGTTTTGATTGTATTGAATTTGAGTTTATTGACATCATCATTGTAAGAAATGATATTTGATTACAAACAATAATACTTATGCAAAATAATATAAATGATATAATACAAGATCATAAATGACAGCTTTCACAATGCTAATATGTTTAAAATTTAAATTTAAAAATTTCAATTTTATAAATACAACTTTCACAATAATAATATGCTTAAAAAATCCTTCCAATGCATACACAGTAGGCTACCCACTTATGTATGTTACTATTGGTCAATATCATGATATAAACTTTTCTCCAGGTTTATATTATATCTAAATGTGTTATTAAAGGGCATATACTGTACTGGGAAGGCAGAAAAGCCTTCAAAAGGTAATTGTTAGCAATCTTCTTGCCAATGGTCTTAAATTCATGTATTGTCAATTTTAGAAGCTTGCTAAAAGTTATTTGCCCTCAAATGATGTACATTTGGAGCAATGAGTGATTAAATCACAAATCTTCAAAATGTTCGGCCCGAACATTTTGAGGATTTAATCATTAATCATTAATTACTCCAAATGGGGATCATTTGAGGGAAAATAACTTTCAGCAAGCTTCTAAATTGGACAATACATGAATTGAAGACCATTGGCAAGATGAATGCTCACGATCACCTTTTGAAGGCTTTTTTGCCTTCCCAGTACAGTATATGCCCTTTAAACAAATAATCAACGTTGGTGAAGGTGATGGGATGAACTATCACTGGATGTAGCTATCTTTCCGAAGCGCAGCTGAGGAAAGATAGCGTATACATGAGATCGCCGAGGAAGTGATAGTTCGTCTCATTGCCTGAAACCAAAACTTGATTATTTGATTTATATTCCACATCTGAAACCAACTATCTATACCAAAAATGACAATTTGACGTACAAAAGTAATGTTTACTGCTCTACCTAACCCCGAGCCGCTGCCATGGGGCAGCGTTAGGATGCGCGTAAATCAGGACGTGCATTAGGACGCGCATTATGGCGCGTTTGGACGTGTTAGTGGGAGCTGATAGTCCGAGTGTAACGCACTCTTATTTCGCGCATACTCAAAGAATTGATCACGCGTTAGGACTGTGAGGAGTGAAGAGATCAGCGAAACCAAAAAGTACTATCATCTAGAGTGTAACGAACTTTTATTCTCAGGTGATCTGATTACTGAAAAAATTACGCCTCACCACGTGATCAACTCTTGACCAATCATATAGCAACATTCTTAGTATGTGGAATATATTGCTTAATATCTTGAAGGTGAACCTGATAGCCTGCTGGCACCCAAATGAAACCCCCCTTTTTCATTCAGGTCACCCTCATCCTGCACACCCTGTGGGAAACCCTGGTGGAACTAGACGATCTCACGGCCTCCACCAACAGCATCATGGGATTGCTGGCCTCGCTGCTGTCACACCCATCCGCCCCGAGTCTCCAGGCTGGCCTGGATCAGCCACTGGGGGCGCTTGTCCAGCGGCTGTGGCCGTTTCTCAGGCACAACATCGGCTCAGTGCGCAGAGCTGTCCTGGAGACACTGTGCACACTGCTCAACACGGACAACCCCCAGGTACTGTAGGGGGAATGGGAAGTGCTTTGGGTATAAGCCATTTCGTAATTGCAATTTCACATGAGCAGATTATTGCTTTTAGTAAATGACCTCAGGTCAATTCCCAAACTCACAGAGTAAAATGGGAATTCATTAGATAGTCGACCACATTTCAATCTATTATCATGCAAATATGGCAACAGCTATTCAGCTCTGAGAAGGCAGTGAAAGAACATTCCACCATGTGCATCTGCTTCTATTGTTGTTCCGGGCACACTGTAAAATGTCTTTACATCCACCATCCAACACAGTTTCATGAAACAATCCCAGTCAGCAGTCTAGTAGTGTTTATTCAGTGCATTGTCTGACCATGGTGTAATTACGAAATGGTCTATTGAGCCGGTTTACATTCTCACATGTATATACATCCACCAAGAAATATGTGCAATTCATTCTGAATATTGAGGAATGATTCCACTTTTTGTGGCCTTTGTCACTCACTGATGATCATATATTCCTCTGTATTTCTATGAAATGCAATGCAAAAGTGAAAAAAATACATTAATATGTTTCAATTTAGATAGACAATAGGGATTGTACAAATATATATTTATGTACAAATAAATTCCTAGATTCTTGATTTTTTTTCTCTCAAACTTTTGCTTTTCTTTATTTATCATTTCTCTGCTCTTATTTCATTCAAAGAACTATAGGGGTTTAATTCCCCGTTAACATGAGACTTGAAGCATGTAATTAGCTCTATTCAGTAGATATATTCAGTAAATGTGTATCTTCTCTCCCCTGCCGTATGTGTAGATGCCTATCACTGTATGGCTGCCTCCCATTCTGACTGATATGCTGAGACATATTTACCAACGATGCATCTTGGAGACAAATAAGGATATCCGGGACCTGGTGAAAAAGGTATGACATCTGCAGAAAATGTGGATATTGTGGTTATGATGATTATTGTTATCACAATTTTATGATTTTTAAGGCCCTGCCAATAAGTGACTAGTGGCATTAATGTCCTATTTTAACATACTAGTTGGACCTACAGAATATTTTGCAGGAATCTGAATATGAGTTTCAGAATTTCAGAAATATTTTTCTGACACATGCATAACATGCCTTTATCAAAAGTATTCAGAGTTAGATATATCCCACTCCAGAGAGTAACCTTAGATGAGTTTCTAGTTTCAGGAAGTCATTTGATTGTGCTAGTTTAAGTAGTCTCTAAACCCAATAATTGATTTAGACGCTGTTTTGTATAGAGGATGCTACCTACCCATTTTGTCTGCGGAGTGTACAGTTTTGATCTTTACATTGATATTGATAGAGAGAGAGAGAGATAGAGAGAGAGAGAGAGAGAGAGAGAGAGAGAGAGAGAGAGAGAGAGAGAGAGAGAGAGAGAGAGAGAGGGGGAGGAGAGAGAGAGAGAGAGAGAGAGAGAGAGAGCACAAGATGGATGGAGGAAGGGTGAAATGAATAACAAGTGAGTGAGAGGTGAGTACATAGAAAGGAGGGAGAAAGAGAGATATTCTAATGCTCGTGTGTGTAGGTGTGGGATGCCCTGCTGGAGAGGAGACTAGCTAAGTTCATCACCCAAGCCTCAATCTCCTGTGTTACCTCATGACTATAACTGGCCATGCAATCAGCTGTCTCCTAATCCTAATTTTAATCCTAATCCTAGTTAATCTCTCCCTTCTGTGTCTAGGTGTGGGATGCCCTGCTAGAGAGGAGACCAGTTCATCACCCAAACCTCAGTCTCCTCTGTTACCTCATGACTATAACTGACCATGCAATGAGTTGTCTCCTAATCCTAATCTTAATCCTAATCCTAGTTAATCTCTCCCTTCTGTGTGTAGGTGTGGGATGCCCTGCTAGAGAGGAGACTAGCTAAGTTCATCACCCAAGCCTCAATCTCCTGTGTTACCTCATGACTATAACTGGCCATGCAATCAGCTGTCTCCTAATCCTAATCTTAATCCTAATCCTTGTTAATCTCTCCCTTCTGTGTGTAGGTGTGGGATGCCCTGCTAGAGAGGAGACTAGTTCATCACCCCAAAATCAGTCTCCTCTGTTACCTCATGACTATAAATGGCCATGCAATCAGCTATCTCCTAATCCTAATCCTAATCCTAATCCTAATCCTACTTAATCTCTCCCTTTTGTGTGTAGGTTTGGGATGCCCTTCTAGAGAGGAGTCCAGCTGAGTTCATCATCCAGGCTTCGTTTCCCTGGGTCAGCTCCTGGCTGTGCCTGGCCATGCAGCCAGCTGTCTTTTAATCCTAATCTTAATCCTAATTCAAGTTAATCTCTCCTTCTGTGTCTAGGTGTGGGGTGCCCAAGCTGGAGAAGAGCCTAGCTAAGTTCATCACCCAAACCTCAGTCTCCTCTGTTACCTCATGACTATAACTGGCCATCAATCAGCTGTCTCCTCATCCTAATCCTAATCCTAATCCTAGTTAATCTCTCCCTTCTGTGTGTAGGTTTGGGATGCCCTGCTAGAGAGGAGACTAGCTAAGTTCATCACCCAAGCCTCAATCTCTTGTGTTACCTCATGACTATAACTGGCCATGCAATCATCTGTTTCCTAATCCTAATCTTAATCCTAATCCGAGATAATCTCTCCCTTCTGTGTGTAGGTGTGGGATGCCCTGCTAGAGAGGAGACTAGTTCATCACCCCAACCTCAGTCACCTCTGTTACCTCATGACTATAACTGGCCATGCAATCAGCTGTCTCCTAATCCTAATCCTAATCCTAATCCTAATCCTACTTAATCTCTCCCTTCTGTGTATAGGTGTGGGATGCCCTGCTAGAGAGGAGTCCAGCTGAGTTCATCATCCAGGCTTCGTTTCCCTGGGTGAGCTCCTGGCTGTGCCTGGCCATGCAGCCAGCCAAGGTGGCCATTGATCCACAGATGCTCATCGAAGCCAAGCACAAACCAAAGGCATGGAATTACTTCTTCATTTGTAGGCTTAAATTTTGTTTTTACAGTTCCAAGTTACATTTTTATTAGAACCATATTTACATATTCAATCAATTGCCAGTATCGAACCCAATTTAGTGTGCTATAATATAAGTTAAAGAAACTAATTCTCTGCCTCTGCCTCAGAATGGCTGGATGGCTTTATCCAAAAAAAATTGTTGGAGAACACCATATTGTTCATACTGGTGCTTCTATACATATATATATCACAATAAAATGTTAGGGGAACATCTCATAAGAGGATTGACATTTGTTTAGTAATGTGGATGTGTATTAGGAGACCAAACATGCACACAATTTTTTTTTTGAGAGAGGAAACAATTGTTTTATTCTTATTCTAACTGCTGATGTATTTGAGCACATTGATGGCAATATATTTTTCTTTCTATTGCTCACTGACTTGTTTTTCTCTCCATCTGGTTAGGATGCCAGCAAGACACCGGGGAAGTCCTCATGGAAGAGCCAGCAGACCATTCAGGAGGATGACGTGGAGTATATCGGAGGAGACGTTGCCATGACAGCATCTCCACAGGAGCAGCAGGAGGCAGTCCTTGTTGCCAGGGCGATGGCTGTAAAGTGAGTCAGCTATGGAGTCGTCTCACAGATCGCTTGCATCTGGTTCTTAGACTCTCATATACAGTGCATTAGTGTTCCCCTTCATCGTACTTGTTTTCTCTGAATACTGCTTCTACACCCACCTGCTCGTTTTGGTTTACAGCATTTTGGTCTACTACCAGTTAGACTTATCCCGTTTGGTCTACTCTTATTTGGTCTGATCTCTTTTGGTCGACTCCCATTTGGTCTATTCGCATTCGCTACTCATATTTGGTTTATTCCCATTAAGTAGACTTTCGTTTTGTCTACTAGCACTCCCTCGATATTTACACTGTAAGATTAAGATCAAAGCCCTAGCTCTTTGACCCTTCATTCTAACACTAACATCAGTTAGGAATTAAGACAAATGAGGAGTAGACTTATTAGCATATTCTGTTTCCAGAACATTTCCTTTTCGCTTTCTGCTCCCACGCTTTTGTCTTCTTCATCTCTTTCTGTTTTTTTTCATCTGTTCTTGTTCCATTACTAAATAATTTATGTTAGAAGCAGAAGAAGTGGTAGAATAAATAGAAGAATGAGAAGTAGAAGTATTGGTGATAATAATTGTAGTAGTAGTAGAAGTAGTAGTAGTAGTAGTAGTAGTAGTAGTAGTAGTAGTAGTAGTAGTAGTAGTAGTATGATTACACAAACTGAATTAGTGGTGGTAGTAGTAATGCATGTAGGTGAAGTGCTAGTAATAGTAGTGATGGTAGTAGTTTCAGTAGGAATATTACCATGAACAGCAACAGCAGGGACAGCAAACTAGTTCTTGCAAAGTTTTCCTTGGTAAGCTGTAAATCTCATACAATATTTTTTCAGACTGATAGGCAAGCTAGCTCCATACCTGACCATCAACATTCCACCCAACGACGAGAGTGGACTGGATCCGTTCAGCCAAGTCCTTCATTTCCATCTCAACTCCAAGAGTGCTATACAGAGGATGCTGGTTGCCATGGTGATTGAGGAGTGGGCTAAGGCTGGTCAGGTGGGTTACATCATCATATTTGTTCATCTCCGTATCATGTGATCATTGTGATTGTTTTCTGTGTTATTTACATCATTACTGCTCTGATCATGACATTTATTACTTAGAATATGATCACCATTGTCATTCCAACTTTCCATTACCATTTTGTTGAGAACGATATATCAGGGTGTATTTCAATCCTTGAAGCACCCCACTTGTGTGGTTTTTGAACTAGGATTGTAGAGGCATTTTATCTGTTACCAAAACTGTCATAAGCTCCAAAATGTTTTTTTTTTTTACATATTGCTGTGAATATTCCTTGAAAACGCCCCAATTTTCTTGTTTCTGAACCAGGATTGTAGATGTCCCGATGCTCTGAAGGCGGCCTTGGTCGAGATCCTCACCAGCACGGTGTATTACGACGAAGTGACAAACCCCTTCATGAAACTCCAGCTGGAATGCAAGGTAAGATCAAATCACCGTTCCCATGGTTACAGGGATGGAGATGCTTCATCTGTCATGTACAGATTTGCCTGTGATCGATCAACTTCCCAGTGATTCGGTGGGCAGTGGGCTCCATGCATTTCTTTACATTAACTGCTGTAAGGCTTGGGCCGTCGCCCCCAAAGTGATGAAAGAACTGGATTCCTGCTTTAATGACTGGATTGCTGAACTGGATCACTGCTGTCAGGTTTAAACTGTCACCCCCAGAGTAAAGAAAGAACTGGATGGCTGCTACACCAGGATGCTAGGATGCTGTCCTCATTGTCCGTTGGAAATGACACATGATAAATGCTGAGCTGTATGATAGCCGAAATTCAATGCATTTGCATCTTTACGTTCTTTTTTTTGGAACAAACCTAAAATCAGAGAACAAACACACTTGTGCCAAATGAATTCCACTTTCATCCAGCATTGACTGTCTTTTATGAATAAATCCATGTTTTTTTCAAATTGTTTTTCCCCCCAAACACACACATGCATATCTAATATGTCTTCTATCTCCTTGTGTTGGTGTATCTTCTCCGTTGCTAGAACTTAGTGGTAGCCTGGAGGGCCGTAAGACCAGACATTCTACAGACAAACTTTCCCAGGTAAGACGTCTTCAAAATTCTGCCTCACTTTCTGTATGTAGGCCAGTAAGGGAAATGGACACAGATTATATCAATATTTATTTTTGTTTTTATGGCGTAGATGAGAACCCTGTTTGACTTTGCCAGCATCATCTGTTCCAATATCATCTGTGCCAGGTCTTAGAGTAGGAACTACAGGCCAAGAGTACAGGGTATATTAACATAATATTGACTGGCCTTGAGGTGATACGACTTATATTGCCAGAACTGGATTCATATTGCCCGAGTCGAAGACGAGGGCAATAGGGATTCAGTGAGGGCAATATAGGTCGTATCTCCCGAAAGTATGAGCCTGTCAATGTTATTATTATTATCCACATCAGACATCTAGAGCGAATAATTCACAATTTCTATAGCATCCCATTCTTAATACTTACCCATTAACAGTACCACTACATAACTATTAAATGCAATAGTCAAAAGAACTTTAGAAACAAATTACAGATTTTCTTCAGTTCTTCTGTTGCTGCTTTAAACACCACGTTGGCATCGATCATTTCTGAATGTACTGGCTTTAAATGTCGATTGATACCTGCACGAATGCTGTGTCACAATGTAGTCTTGTAATGAATTCCATCAGTTCGGCCCACTTCCACGTAAAATTTAATTGGCTATATAACGCAGAGGCCAAAGTCTTCTTATCTGCAGTTTGAACATCAACATTCAGACATTTTTCCATCAAAAATTCCTTTAATATCGTCATTGCTTGTAGGGTTGCTTTCGTCGTGTTCTGTGCATCTTTGTTTTATATGTCATCAAATTCCTGATCATCAAAAGACACAAGTCTTCTTGCACAGGGCACTGCCATTTTGCTTGTTTGTTGACAACACAATTTTTCAAATTTCCCACGCAGCGCCAGCTAAGTCTGCGCTCTAGCTGCATGCAGCGCGCAACGCGCACACAGCACATAGGCGATCGCCTGCTCATTTTACGTGTAAACCTATGGAAAATGGCACTCGTTCGCGCGCTTATCGCAGAGCTTTGCCTGCCAAGAACGCAATACTCGCCTGATTGAAAAACTCCCGGATGTTAGACCAGGGACAATATAGGACGACATTTCCTGTTTTATTACACGTAAAGCCCATAGGCTTTTGTGAAAGATGGTAATATTGTCAATATTACCATCTTTGCCCAATCGGCACTGGAAACGAGGGGAATATGGTTTTGTAAAACCACTGCTCAGATGTCTGATATGGATAATAATTATTCATATGTACATGCATATCTGACTATTCAGTGCCTTTACTGAAGACCAGCCTCTAAATGAATCAGTCCAATATCATATGTTCCAGGTAGTAGACTAAGAACTACAGACCAAGACCAAAACCAAAGTGTGTCTGCATCTAGTACATGAACGTGGTACATTTACACGTTATTACACTTTATATAGTGCCTTTACTGTGGACTAGGACCATTCTCTGCATGACTCTGTCCAATAATATCTGTTAGAGGTCTTAGACTAGGAACTACAGTCTACCCAAAAGGGTCTGCTCTCTGTCTGTATTTGATTCATGGTTGGATTATCTTTTTTTTTTCAGTGCCTTTACTGTGGAGCAGGCCAAGTCTCTGCATTACTCTGTGTCCAATAATATCTGTTAGAGGTCTTAGACTAGGAACTACAGTCTACCCAAAAGGGTCTGCTCTCTGTCTGTATTTGATTCATGGTTGGATTATCTTTTTTTTCAGTGCCTTTACTGTGGAGCAGGCCCAGTCTCTGTATGACTCGGTCCAACAACATCTATCCCAGGTCCTGGGCCAGACAGACGTGTACCACCAGGACCTACAGAGCAAAGCCAAACTAGTCCAGACTTCTGTCGCTGAGATCAACGACCAGCAACAGGCACTCAATATCAGGTAGAAGATAGGATTGAAATTTGACATTCATAAATTGCAATGATTAGTTAGTGCTGTATCCAAAAAAAATGATGAACAGTAAATGCACAACAAGAATGATAAAGTTGCATGTAGATGTGTGTTGTGGACTTACTTAGTGGGTCGCGAAGAGAAACTGTTTAATTCTGTCACAAAGCAATCAATTTTGTCCAAAGAGTTGGTAAAGTGGGCGATTTAAATCATTCAATCACAATGGACTTCTCTACCCAGATTTTCAAAGCAACATTACAGTGCTTCTGTTCCGTGCTGTTCAAGTGCGCCGTTCTTGGAAGACCTAAAAAGAAGAATCTTCTTGTTTTCCTCATGTAGGACTCAGTCATGTGTAACAGCAGCATTGGTCTCCCTCCAAGCATTACCGGAGAAGTTGAACCCGCTGATCAGACCTTTGATGGATTCAGTCAAGAAGGAGGAAAGCCTTCTGATGCAGGTAGGTTTTGTTGACCTGCTGGGGTGATATGGTCTAGTATTCTCTCTCTTACTTTCTCTCCCTATAATTTTCACTCTTCCTTTCTCTCTCTCTCTCTCTCTCACCTTTTTTCTCCCTCACTTGCTGTCTTTTCCATTTTCTTTCTTTCCCTCTTTCTTTCTGTTACTTTCACTTTTACTTTCTTTCTCTCAATATCTTCCTCAAACATACATACAATCTCCATTTCTTTCTCACTCTCTCTGTTACTTTCTATTTTACTTTCTTTCCCCTACTTATTAATTTTCTCATATGTCATGTCTCTAACTTTCTCATTTTCTTTGTTTCTGTTTTCTTTTACTTCCTTTCATTGAACTTTGTAAAAAAATAAGCCAAAATGTTTGTCCTGAAACCTTGTACCCAATATCTTGAGTTCCGCTATGTGTGACTGTCATTCTGCTTCTTAGATGCGGGCGGCCAAGACGCTAGCTCACCTGCTGGAGCTGTGCACCCCTCGCCAGCCTTGCCCCAACCCAAAGATCGTCAAGAACCTCTGCAGCAGCCTCTGCTCAGACCCCGCCATCACCCCATCTGCCACCCAGCCCCTCCGCTCATCCTCCCTCAACGAGCTCTCGTCACTGGGGACATCGACGTCGGCTTCGTCCTCGAATCTACTTGCAGTGCCCAGTGCGGGCCCCGGGGGTTCAAGGTCGTCCTCGCCCCTCACCGTGGGTGGGGGAGAGGGGAGCGCCCCGCAGCTGGTTGTGCCCTGTGATAAGCTCTACGGGGTGCTGTCACTCTCTAAGCAGCAACAGGTATGGGACAATGGAGTAACTAACGGTTAAGCATATTGCAATACTTGATCAATGTTAGGGTCTCCAGCTTAAAGTCATGGGAAATAATGGGAATTGATATAAATGTAATAAAAGTTTAAATGCTGTTTTCATGTATTACTTCCTTTAACAATGATTTGTATGGTTATTTTGCTATTTAAACACTGTACACAGCTTTTTAAAGTATTTGAACCATGTTTTACTTGTATGCAATTTATCACTTTTTTTTTACTTTTGTTTTTTACTTTTTACACGTTCAGCAAGCAGTACTCACGGCAGCCAGTAGAAGGGCAGCCTTCATGAAGTCACGCAGCCGAGACAGCAGCATGCCGGATATAGCGGCGGGGCTGTCGGCAGCTGTGGACTCCACCACGGGAGGCTCAACGGGGGGTGATTCCGAGGCAGCGAAACAGCTGCAGGTGCAGAGAAGGGGGGCAGAGCTGGCTCTGACCACCATCACAGGGCACTTTGGGGGTGCACTGCTGGACTCGCTGGCCAAGGTCTGGGACTCCATGACGGGCCAGATACGACTACAGATACAACCAGGGAAATTTGGTGAGTTGGGACTGGTGAATTTTAGACCTTGTCCTTCTCATCCTCCTCATTGCCGTCTTCATCCTAACCTTTCCAACCTCAATTATTTTTCCTCTTTTGTTTTTGTTTCCTTCTTTTTCTTTGCCTTGTACTTTCTTCTTTCATATTTTGTTCATCTTCCTTGTTCTCCTGTCCTTCTCTTTATGCCTCCCTCTCCTCTTGCTCTTGCTCTTCCTCTTCCCCCTCCTCTTCTTCGTCTTCCTCCTTCTTTCTCCTCCTTCTTTCCCTCTTTATTCTTCCTCTCTTCTGGAATTGGGAGTACAGTTGATGTATAATAACCTGAAAACAGCTTTAGAATGTTTGTAATACTTACCTTTCCACTGATAAAAGGTTTAACATAGAAATAAAGGATTGAATGTGTAAATACACACATTTTGTGTGAGCGGAAACAATTTTCATACCTTAGTAAAATGTAATCATATGTTATGTCTTCTGTTACATGCTAATCAGACAGAGCATCCTTTCTGGACAAGGATCACCAGGCTCAAGAGCTGGTTGCTATGATGCAAACCTTTGAGACACTCTCTCCAGAACTACATTCCAGTCTCCATCACAAGGTTTGTTTCATCCAGTTGTATACATATCTTGGTTGTAGAGTAGAAGGAGGAGAAATAGGATTAGAGGAACACAAATAAGAAGAGGATGAGGATGGAGAGGAGAAAGATATGAAGGAGAGAGATAAGAAGAGAAGGGGATGATCGAATAGGGATAGAAGAAAGGTTTGAAGGAGAGAGATAAGAATAGAAGGAGAAAGAGTAGGAGGAGAGAGATAAGAAGATGGGGAAGTGAAGGAAGAGTAGTAGGGGGAGATAAATAGGACAGACAGAAGAAGAAGAGAAGGAGGAGTTGTTGAAGAAGCAGAAGAAAATGGAAGAAAACAAAGTAAAATGAAAATATGAAGAAGAAGTAGGAACAGGAACATTTTAGCATTTCACTATCATGCCTGGGCAGTTTATGTCAATCATCAGCAGTATCAGCATAACTTTACAGACTTCAGATTTTTCACTTATGTTTGTTATTTAATTTATTGAGTGAGTAAGGATGACAACATAGAGTAGATAGGGGAAGGTATTCAAGAAACGAAAGGTTCAACAAAGTTTTTTTCTTTTTAATTTTACAAACTGGGCCCATATGCTGTAGTTGTAGTTTGTATGTTTGACATAATTTGATTTCAATTCCTTTCTCTCCCTTTCTTTCGCCACTCTTGCAGCTAGAAGAGCTTCTCCCTCACTTCATCACCTGCCTGGAGCACCCCTATACGGCAGTCCGACACATGACCTCCCGTTGCCTGGGAACCCTGTGCAAGGTCATCACCACGGCAACCATGAATCGGGTTGTGATGGAGGTCGTGCCCATGCTGGGGGCTCAGGAGGACGAGGTCAAACGGGAAGGGGCTGTGGAAGCTCTGGCTTGTATCCTTGATGAATATTTGATATAGACGCATAATCATGCATATTAGATACATGGGGAAGGGGTTGTGGAAGCTCTGGCTTGTATCCTTGATGAATATTTGATATATACATGTACGCATAATCATGAATATTACATACATGGAGAAGGGGCTGTGGAAGCTTTGGCATGTATCCTTGATGGATATTTGATATAGACACATAATCATGAATATTAGATACATGGAGAAGGGGCCGTGGAAGCTCTGGCTTGTATCCTTGATGAATATGTGATATAGACGCATAATCATGAATATTAGATACATGGGGAAGGGGCTGTGGAAGCTCTGGCTTGTATCCTTGATGAATATTTGATATATACATGTACGCATAATCATGAATATTACATACATGGAGAAGGGGCTGTGGAAGCTTGGGCATGTATCCTTGATGAATATTTGATATATACGCATAATCATGAATATTAGATACATGGGGAAGGGGCCGTGGAAGCTCTGGCTTGTATCCTTGATGAATATGTGATATAGACGCATAATCATGAATATTAGATACATGGGGAAGGGGCTGTGGAAGCTCTGGCTTGTATCCTTGATGAATATTTGATATAGACGCATAATCATGAATATTACATACATGGGGAAGGGGCTGTGGAAGCTCTGGCTTGTATCCTTGATGAATATTTGATATAGACGCATAATCATGAATATTACATACATGGGGAAGGGGCTGTGGAAGCTCTGGCTTGTATCCTTGATGAATATTTGATATAGACGCATAATCATGAATATTACATACATGGGGAAGGGGCTGTGGAAGCTCTGGCTTGTATCCTTGATGAATATGTGATATAGACGCATAATCATGAATATTAGATACATGGGGAAGGGGCCGTGGAAGCTCTGGCTTGTATCCTTGATGAATATTTGATATATACATGTACGCATAATCATGAATATTAGATACATGGGGAAGGGGCCGTGGAAGCTCTGGCTTGTATCCTTGATGAATATTTGATATAGACGCATGATCATGAATATTAGATACATGGGGAAGGGGCCGTGGAAGCTCTGGCTTGTATCCTTGATGAATATTTGATATAGACACATAATCATGAATATTAGATACATGGGGAAGGGGCTGTGGAAGCTCTGGCTTGTATCCTTGATGAATATTTGATATATACGCATAATCATGAATATTAGATACATGGGGAAGGGGCCGTGGAAGCTCTGGCTTGTATCCTTGATGAATATTTGATATATACGCATAATCATGAATATTAGATACATGGGGAAGGGGCTGTGGAAGCTCTGGCTTGTATCCTTGATAAATATTTGATATATGCGCATAATCATGAATATTAGATACATGGGGAAGGGGCTGTGGAAGCTCTGGCTTGTATCCTTGATGAATATTTGATATATACGCATAATCATGAATATTAGATACATGGGGAAGGGGCCGTGGAAGCTCTGGCTTGTATCCTTGATGAATATTTGATATATACGCATAATCATGAATATTAGATACATGGGGAAGGGGCTGTGGAAGCTCTGGCTTGTATCCTTGATAAATATTTGATATATGCGCATAATCATGAATATTAGATACATGGGGAAGGGGCCGATTATTTTTGCGCGAATACATTTTCACTGCACAGCTCACTTACAACATATTCGCGGGGTGTTATTTTTGCGCATAAGAAGCACTTGTCACTTCAAAATAATCGTCCCTACGCATTAAAATCATCAACAATACCCGGAGCAAAGCATTTACATGAACACAATGCCACATGCCACGGCTGTGCAACGCATCACAGCGTGCAAACAGGAGTTGAATGCCAGTAGTATTAGGAACTAACTGACAGGAATTCCTGACAGACTTGAGTGCGTCTTGCCTGCTAAAGATAGCAAGATGGTTTTAAAAACAGCATTTCTTATTCTTGAAGCCTATATAAAAGTGATCTATACGGAAGACCACCTGCTCATGAAGATGTTATTTCTTGTCTCTCTGGAGTGGTCTTTCTATACAGGTTTCACCATAGTATAAAGAGGGTTTAGAGAGGAGGTCAAATACTATACCAACATTCCTTGACCAGCCATCCCTGGGCAGGCATCATTGACCAGATGGCCATGGACATCGTGCCCTACATCGTGCTGCTGGTCGTGCCCCTGCTTGGCCGGATGAGCGATCAGGTGGACAGCGTGCGGCTGACCGCCACTCAGTGCTTCGCTACTCTCATCAGGCTTATGCCCCTGGAGGTGAGTCTCTAGACAGTGTGATGGTCCTTTTGCAGAAGTAATGAAACTCGGCAGGAATCAGCAGTGTACCCAAACAATAACGTGTGTAAAATCTCACATTCATAGATTCCCAAACCTTTTCAGGAAAAGTGAAAAACTCCCTGTCTACATTTGACAGCGACCATGTTTTACATTCTGTATTAAAATGCTATTGTGCAGCAGTGCTCACTTGCTTCAACACATCTCTATGGTGCAAGAAACTGTGATGTGCGCTATTGTGTATTGTGATCTCCGGACTAGGCTATAGGAACTGCTAGGTTTTGAACAACGTGTCCAAAACTTACTTCAAATCCAGCAGTCAATATACTTCTGCTCAAAGTCAGCTTCAGTTCCATTATTAGGAGGGAAGTTCTTTCTTTCATTTTCTGTGTTTTTTTTACAAAAGGGCAAGCCTGTCTTTAAATACAACTGTTAAAATTAAACAATGAGATGAGGTTGGGGGGGGGGGGGGTTAAAGAATGATGATCTTTTTGAAAGGGAGGAGACTTATGAAAGTTGATTTACATAAAAGTTGCATAATATAATCCAGTACAGGTAACTTGAAGATGTTCTTTTATACAGGGCTTTATTGCCCTTTCTCAAATGATAAATACTCCATCATACAACACACAAAAACCAATATATATTGACCTTCATTACACATAAAAGAAGAACACAGGGCTTATTTCACCATCTTAAATAATGAGCACGTAGTCAGTTTCTTGAAGGAAGGTATTTGCATGGTGAGAAAGTATAAAATGTGTATCACAGTACACCGTGTGATGGTCCTTAAAAGGACTGGTTGGTTATTCTTTTGGAAGAGCTGCTCAGAGATTGAGTAAGAACATAAAGAAAAAAAGGATACAGTGGATGGAGTGGAAGTCCAATCGGTTGATTCCTCTTCCCCTTCCTCTGCCGTTGCTACAGGCAGGTATCCCAGATCCCCCCGCCATGAGCGAGCTCCTGGTGGAGCAGAAGAACCGAGAGCGGCGGTTCCTGGAGCAGCTCCTGGATCCCTCCAAGCTGGAGAACTTCAAGGTACCCATCCCCATCAAGGCAGAGCTCCGCAAGTACCAACAGGTCAGTCTTGGCTTGATTTCTTAATACAAGGGCCCAATCCCCATTAACAGACCTGCCAACCAGGAAGATTTAGTCATATTTAGTACGATTTTTAGAAGTGAATACGACAGTACAATTTTCCTTTAAAAAATATGATTTTCAAAAACAAAAAAAACAAAAAAAAAAATGGTTTTTTTTTTTTTTTTTTTAAATCTTATTTTGTGTGTGTGCCATATTCAATGGCGAAATGCCCATAATGCCCATTCTATTTTGTAGAGTATCCTACCAGCATCTCACATTAGCAATTTGGGGATGTTCATTGGTTCATCGAGCACACCAGTCATGACAAAATCATGCATATTCAACCAATGCTCCATAAAAAATGCCCGATGTAGGAACTGTAAGAGACATTGATCCTTTTTTTTTATACATTTTTTGTTGGTAAAATAGAAATTTTTGGATTAAAGAATACAGTTTTTGAACTCCAGAAGTTGGCAGGTCTGGAATAAATTACATATTTGTATACATACAATTGTAAATTACTACAAAATAAAGTTTGCAATTCTTTAGATACTGTGTAGGAAAGTACATGACAGTTAAGAGTATGATTTTTTGTCTGAAAATAGGATTTTTATGGTAAAATCATATGATTTTTGGTCAAGTGAGGTTGGCAGCTCCACATTAATTCAACTCTAATCAGGCTGGAGGGGGCTCCATAATGGCCCCCTCCCCCAAAATTTTGCACGATCATTTTAAAACCCAAAAAGATATCTTTGCAAGATTTCATGACTTATTTCTTTGTTGTCTCGTGCAACTCTTGAGACCAAAAGTTTATCAACTTTTGTGCTTTCAAATCAGTGCCCAGATCAAAGGTTATGTAAAATTTAACTTTGATATCTGCTGGTCTACAGATGTCACATAAATTCTGAGGACCACCTTGTCTTGATTAATAATACAGTGTTGTTATTCTAGGATGGCATTAACTGGCTGGCATTCCTCAACAAATACCAGCTGCACGGCATCCTGTGTGATGACATGGGTCTAGGCAAGACACTGCAGTCCATCTGCATCATGGCCGGAGACCACCACCCCCCTACCTCTCCCTCCCCCAAGCAAAACACTCCTACAGGGGGGCAGGATTGCACCCCTCCTCCTCCTCCGACGTCTATCGTGGTGTGCCCACCCACCCTAACGGGTCACTGGGTCTATGAGGTGCAGAAGTTCTGCTCCAGCCAGTATCTAAACCCGCTGCACTACACGGGGCCACCGGCAGAGCGGACAAGGTGAGTACATACATGTACTCTTGTTCAAATGTACAAATCAGGTCAATCTTATTTACAAAGATCAATTTCATGGCATATTTTGTTTTTGGTTTAAACATCGGAAACTAAAGCTAAAGTCTTATTTTAGTTTTATAAAATCATATAGAAAGTCATCTCTCTCTTTTATTTTAACCTTTCCTTTTATTACCCCTTGTGTTGGTCAAATATCCTGAAAGAATACAGCCATGAGCGGTGATGTGCGTTATATGCGTATTGCGGTCTCTGGTCTCGAGGGTACAGGAACCACTGGGTTTTTGACTCAGAAATCAGAAATCTTGGAAATCTAGCAATCAATATAATTTTGCTGAAAGTCAGTTTTGTACAAGTCAAAACCTTCTTGGAAATCTAGCAATCAATATAATTCCACTGGAAGTCAGTTTCCAATGTTATTTTTGGGAGGGAAGCTCCTTATAGTATTTTCTTCCATTTTCTGTGGCTGGAAAAAAAAACATATATATGTTATCCTGCATAAGGGCTACCCTCTCTTTTAAAGTGTTGAAAACTTCGCAGGAGAAACTCATGGTCAATCTTATCTTGCTGGATTGCCACACACAGTGACTAATTCTTTTTGTTTGTTTCTGTCCTAGATTGAGAAGCAAAGTGAAGAAGCATAACTTGGTGGTGGTATCCTATGACATCGTGAGAAATGACATCGACTTCTTCAGGTATGGCTTCATGTTACATGTAGATTCACATATACATGAGAAAATGGATGTGAGTTCAGAAAAACAGATGGACACCCATTTCAGCACTTGGTTCGGACATATCACTTTAAAGTGTTGTTGCGTTTTTAGAACCATAGACTGGCATTCTTGCTTATGAAGCCTGCATTTCTTGTCTTCCTTAAGTGGTATTTATATATGCAGTTTACATTGTGCCATTATTGTTGCCTTCCCAGGAGACCATTGACTGGAACTACCGGTTCCCCATCCCCCCCCCCCCCAGCCTCCCCCTCCCCCCCCCCCTCCCCCTCCCCCCCCCCTCCCCCCGCACATCATTCAGAAACACAAACAGATATCGCTGCGAGATTTCATGATTTTTTTCTTTGTAGTTTTGCACAACTTTTGAGACCAAAATTGTGACAACCGCATTATTTTCGCAGACGATGTCATCCGAAATTTGGCTCATTTCTGTGATTTTGTACACGGGTGGTCAAAATAACCCCCCCTCTAGTCTGAAAAGGGTTAATCACTCTTTATAGACAGGTTTCACAGTACCACTATTCTTGCCTTCTCAGGACCATTGACTGGAACTACTGCATCCTGGACGAAGGACACATCATTAAGAACGGCAGGACCAAGCTGGCTAAAGCCATCAAGCAGCTTAACGCATGCCACAGACTCATCCTGTCTGGCACTCCCATACAGGTTAGGGGAACCTTCTCATCAAGAATCAGTTGCAATGTTCTGCCTTTCTTTAGCAAAAGTCACCAACAAATAAAAGAGACTTGTTATTGTAAATGGGTACAATATGTCAGTCATATCCGTAGACATGAATGAAACACAACATCATGTAAAATTCAATGGACAGAATAAGATTAGTATTTCCTTTCTATCTTTTGCCTGTGTATACAGAACGCTAATACCCCTTTTATAGTGAGAGTTACCCCGGATCAGGTCCGGACCTGATCCGGGGTAACTCTCACGATAAAAGGTCGAAAAATATTTAGCCCGAGCTAAAGTTAGTCCTAGCTGAGAGGAGGGTCAGGTCCGCATCAGGTCTGGATCAGACCCGAGCTAACGTCACTATAAAAGGTCTCTCGATTTAGCGCGGACTAAAATCAGTGACCCATGAACTGGAAGTGCGGACTGTGCGGTATATGTATGCTGCTTCCGTTTCCAGGTTACCCACGTACAAGCGCAAAGCACGCTATAGCTGTAAACATTCACACCTCCTCACGCTAGCTCTGTGTGTGCTGTGTACTGTATTCTCTTTCAGCCGAGATAGCAAAAAAAAGAAGAAGGAAAATCCGCACGTAAAGCATGTCGAAAGATGATAAAACATCGAGAGGAAAGAAGTGGGAGAGCAATGAGGAGCTATTCATGCTCCAACTTCGCGCAAGTCGAGTAATACAAAAATCAAAAGTGAAACATGAGGATCGGTACACGATGAACTTCACACGAGAACACACGGAGCTATATGGTGATACGCTAGCACGTGCGCATGCGAGTGCACGTATACAATTTTTGCAGTCGTGGGAAGCACAGTTGAGATGGGGCGCGCTCGCGGGAAGGACGGCTGATGGGGCAGTACGTTACCACGGCAACTAGTGCGGTCTCGCTCCCGTCATGGGTGGTCGAAAAATGCAGTATAAAAGGACTTACCCCGAGCTAAAGTTACCCCGCTTCTGAAGCGGGGTAAGTCTGAGCGCACTATAAAAAGGGCATAAAATTCTTGTATCTGCATGATATTCGGTATGAATGTGGTCGACCATTAGTGCATTTTAAATTTCCTCTGTGAGTGATGCGATTGACATGAGGTCATTCATACCAGTAATAATCTGCTCATGTGCATATTACAACTACAAACTGGCTTATTGGTTTCTGAAAAAACAAACATGAATGACATTGAATTTGTTGTGTGACCCCAGAACAACGTGTTGGAGCTGTGGTCTCTGTTTGACTTCCTGATGCCGGGCTTCCTGGGTACAGAGAAGCAGTTTATTGCCAGGTTTGCCAAGCCCATTCTGCAAAGCAGAGACGCCAAGAGCTCGTCCAAAGAACAAGAAGCAGGTAAGGAAAAACGCAAAGATTGCACTACTTTTCTTAACTCTTTACTTGGTTCGTTCACACATTTGCATGATCTGTGGAGCAGTATTATTGTCCTAATTTGCAGAGATGCACACAAGTGTGATATGTGTTCTTACCAATAAGTTGACATATGTAGTAGACCAAAATCAATAATTGAGAATTTAAACAAGAGTGACCACTATTGAAATAGAGAATTACTGTCTGTACTGTAGAGTGGTCACTTCCTGCTTATTCTGAGTGAGTCCTTAATTATTGAGTAATACACCTCTTTACAAAGTTAAGTTAACTGCCCTTTTGTCTCAACAAGAATGATATTTCTGGTTTCAATAAATGGCTTATATCATGACCTAACTTTATTACAACTGTAACATATACATGTTAAGGATTTCATGGACTGACAAGAGAACAAATAAATCAATACTTGAAGAGATAAAATCAAGCTAGACTGTACTCCCTTGAGGCTATGGTTGTAAAACAGAGACGAAGCTAATTTGGACACATTATCAGATCAAAAGGCATGGAGCAGGACATCATGATCAGGAAAGACAGCGAAGTAGATGGTTAGAAGGAATAACTAAAGAAACTGGAAAATCTTTCAGGGAACTGAGCATGCTTGCACAGGATAGAAAAGCATGGAGAAAGAAGGTGAAAACGACTTAACAATGACAACGCATATAACATGTAAAACATCATAAAAAAGCATTGTCTTCATCTTGTTTCTTGTCTTCTTGTCTTCATTTTCATCTCGTGTCATCTTCATCTTCATCTCCCGTCATCCCAGGAGCTCTAGCCATGGAGGCACTACATAGGCAGGTCCTGCCCTTCCTGCTCCGGAGACTCAAGGAAGACGTCTTGGACGATCTGCCTCCCAAGATCATCCAGGACTACTACTGTGAACTCAGCCCTCTCCAGGTAATTATTTCATCGAACAAATGTATGTCATGCTTAACTCTATGAGTCACATACATGCATGCCATGTGTAATTTGTCAACTTGCTTTTCCTGGCTTGGTGCTGAGAGTGTTAAGTTTACGACTGAGCTCTTATGGCGCGATATTGTTTATATTGTTGATATTGTTTGGCGGCGGTCCTATCAGCTCCACCCTAATGAAAGGTTTAACTTTGATAGTTGCCATGTTATGCAGATGAGATATCAGCAGCAATGTACACACAATGAGTTTTGTGTGTGAACATAGCAGCATAGCCATCTGACTGAACCTTTGTTTAGCTTCGGTCAACTTCATGGAGTCGTATATTTTATCTCACCAGCAGGTAATGGGGGTGCGAGCAACGTGTGCAGGTCACTGGCCTTTCGCAAAGCCTGTACGCACCTTTAATCTCCATTGGTACCTGTAGCGCATGTACTTTTAATACTGTATCTATCTCATGGGGAAATCACACTGTAAGTACTGTTTGTCATGGAATATCCTTGACAATTGTGGTTGTAAGCATTGTCCTTTCCAAAAAAATGCAAAAGCTCATTAAAAGCTATTGGGTATTAAAGTCATTTTCTTACAAGTCATGGTGCTATGAATCGATGTTGGTTACTCTTTATTTTGTTTACTCTCTGAGGTCCAATTGTATGAAGACTTTGCCCGGTCTAGGGCCAAGAAGGGGGTAGTGGATGCCATCTCAGCTGATGAAGAAGAGAAGGAGAAGAAGAAGGAAGCCCAGGCACCACCAGCTGCAAAGGGACATATATTCCAGGTAAGTTCCTTGCCCAGTGAAGCCTCAAAGACAGGTGAGCCCTTTTGCAGGTGATTTATGGGGGTTTTTTTTAAACAGAAAATGGAAGAAAATACAGTAGAAGAACTCTCCTCCCAATAATAGAATTAGAAACCGACTTTAAATAAAATTATAGCGAGTGCTTTTTTTGTCAAACCTTTACCTATATGTTTCTTTCATGTGTCTATTTTTATTTTAACAAAAGTCATATCAGGGTGAACTATCCCTTTAACCCTTTCAGTGCCAGACAAACTGTAGCTCTATTGCATTTATGCGTATTACTTGTGAATAAATCCACATCAAGAATGAAGACTGGATTGTCTGGTTCTTGTCCCACGCAGGCTCTGCAGTACCTGAGGAAGGTGTGCAACCATCCCCTCCTGGTACTAAACAACAAGCACCCCCAGTACGACACCATCACCCAGCAGCTCCGCGACCAGAACACCTCCCTTCACGACATCAGCCACGCCCCTAAACTCACAGCTCTCAAGTATGTTGTGGTTTGGGTAAAGGGCCACAGTTCACCGTCATTGTGAAACGTGTTGTTGTCGATGCTGCGATTGTTGTTGTTTTGAATTATTTTCATTGCATGTAGGGACTTGTTCATTTACTGATTGAAGGCACATGGATCAATTCCTGCTATCTCAAATACGTCCAAATGTCTAAACGCGAAGCGAGGTCAATTTCCACTTTGCGGTTCATCAAATCCACTTCCAATATGTACAAATAGACTACAGTATTGCCATAAAAAAATGGATCATAAAACTGTAAAACTCTCTCATGACATGGAGGATTGTGACCAAGAACTTTCTGGTCAAAAGTAATGCTGTGTTGTACTATACTAATGCTTTGATCACAGCGGTAAGAAGTGTAGTATGTAGTATGTATAATCCCCTTTCAAGGTACAGAGAATTATTATAGAGTTTGTCTCTCATAGACGAGTCCCTGGGTTGGAGTCCCACATAAAATCCTTGCAGAATACTCAGCTTTTTATATCCGCAATCCTACCCATTTCTGGGTACTCTGGATTCCTGCTGAATGTTTCTAATTTATAGTCACTCCATCATTCTCCTCTTTTCTCAGTCTTTGCAAGCCGACGAAGCTGTCTTCAATAATTAGTCTACTGCAACCAGACCCCCTTGAATGTAAAGTCTGGTTTAGGAATACCAAACAGTGTGGAAGCCAGTATCTGCTCATATGGGACTCTACACATACAACGTCCCTTGTAAAGGACATTAAATGGCAGCCGTGTGTGTAGGAGAGTATAGGAGATCTGACAACCTCTCTTGGTGCATGATCTAAGGCTTTCTCTAGTTCAACATTACCAAAATGACGGGAGACTATAGAGGAGAGCCATATCAAGGAAACCAACTGTCCAACCCCACAAAGTGGGAAAAACAGACTTTAAAAGTTGATGATGATGATGATGATGATGATGATGATGATGATGATGATGATAAGCAACATGTATATCTCTAATAATTTTGTTTTCCAGACAACTGCTGTTGGATTGTGGGATAGGCGTGGACCAGCTTGGTTCCAGCCCCGGCTCCGAGCTGACTCAGTCTGTCGTGGGGCAGCACAGGGTCTTGCTCTTCTGCCAACTCAAAGGCATGCTAGACATCGTGGAGAAAGATCTACTCAGGTAGGATATGATATATATATCTTTCTCTCCATCTGTTTATCTACCTCTCCATCGATCTTTCTATCTATCCATCTTTCTAAGTCTTGCTCTTCTGCCAACTCAAAGATATGCTAGACATTGTGGAGAAAGATCTACTCAGGTAGGATATGATATATATATCTTTCTCTCCATCTGTCTATCTACCTCTCCATCTGTCTTTCTATCTATCCATCTTTCTAAGTCTTGCTCTTCTGCCAACTCAAAGGCATGCTAGACATCGTGGAGAAAGATCTACTCAGGTAGGATATGATATATTTATCTTTCTCTCCATCTGTCTATCTACCTCTCCATCTGTCTTTCTATCTATCCATCTCATTGCTCTTCTGCCAACTCAAAGGCATGCTAGACATCATGGAGAAAGATCTACTCAGGTGGGATATGATATATTTATCTTTCTCTCCATCTGTCTATCTACCTCTCCATCTGTCATTCTATCTATCCGTCTTTTTAAGTCTTGCTCTTCTGCCAACTCAAAGACATGCTAGACACCGTAGAGAAAGATCTACTCAGGTGGGATATAGAGTTAGTCTTCTCTTCATCCTTCCATCTGTTATAAATCAATCAATCTATCAATCTATCCATCTTGCTGAGTCATGCTCATCTGTCAATTCAAAGGCAGGCTAGACAGTGTTGAGAAAGATCTACTAAAGTCATCCTACCAGATATGTATATATGAAAACTTATTTGAGAGGGGACTGATTACATGACATGAACATGCTGATCCCTATTGTCCACACATGCTCTATGAAAAAAAATATATTTTCACAGGACTCTTATCTACAGGGACTCTTGTTTGTATTTGTTTTTGTCAAGTCGCCCTGATTCCATCCTTATATTTTAGGTGACTGCTCATGGGGCAACACCATTCATTCATAGCATACTCCACCCCCCCCCCCCCCCCTCCCTTCTACCTCTTCATCTATCCCCCATGCAGAGCTGCCAAGTCTCCTTGATTTGGCAGGAGACTCTCTGAAAATAGGCCATTATTTCTGCATTGGATTTCATTTCATCACCATTTCATCTCCCTGATTATTGACAGATCATCATTAGGTTGTATGCATTTGATAGACATCTCCCTGATTTCTGATGAAATATCCCCAAATCTTCCTGATTGTTGACTGTCAATGTTGGTAGGTCTCCCTCATTTTGTTTCATCTTCTCATGCTCTTCTCACACACCAGGTCTCAGATGCCTTCCGTGTCGTACCTAAGGCTGGATGGCAGCGTTCCCGCCGGGCAGAGGCATGACATAGTCCACAGGTAAGCTGAAGATTGTAGGATAATTCTAATACTACCGCTTGCCCCAATAAATATTACAATGGCACTTTCAACAACGATAATGTTAAAAATATTGAATTACTAGTAGTCAAAATGATACTTCAGGGTATGAAACTATAACATATTACCTACATCTTGCAAAAACACCCTATTTGATTTGCTGCAATGAAAATGAAATATCATTTTGATTACTCTAATATCTTTATAGTTATCTTTGCGAAAAGTGCCATTGTATGTTTTTGGACAAGTTGTAGAAAGGCCCTGTGTTTTGAGGCCAGTCTTGGACAAGGTAGTAAGCTGATGATTTAAGGATTCAGATACTAACAAGATTTTGTGTTTGAAGCCAGTCTTGTTCGTATCACCCTTGGACAACATATTTTGGTCATGCTTGTTTTGCTCAGCCCAGGTATAGTAAGTGGTATGGCTAAGACAGGACGTGGCTCTCCTAATCATTCTACTGAACATTCCTCTAAATCCTCTCGTGCGCATTTTGGAATACCAATTTTCCTAACTTGCTAATTTGCATAAATTTCAATAAAGTTAGAAGTCTGCTGAATAGTTTGTGTTCTTTTGTTTGTTGTTGCTTCTGCTTTGATTTATAGATTGAAAGATGCGATATTTACCTTGATTCTGTTTGTTGTTTGTTGTTGTTTATCATATTTCTAAATTCAACGATGACTATATGTTTGGGTGCGAAAAGAAAACAGCTCTGAGATTGAAATCATATCCTTCCTTTAGATTTGATAAGATATTACATAATATACTCTCCCCAGTAATAAGGTTGATTGATCATATTGAAAGAAATAAGCAGAGAAAATGAAGACCAGGCAGATGACATTAAAGGTCCATACAGACATTACATTTGAATGTGTTTGTTTCTTATTTATTTGTTCTTGTTTCTAGATTCAACAATGACCCATCCATTGACATTCTCCTGCTGACCACTCACGTGGGTGGTCTGGGGCTCAACTTGACCGGTGCTGACACTGTGGTCTTTGTGGAGCACGACTGGAACCCGACCAAAGATCTTCAGGTGAGCTGGACTGAAGAATGCATGGAATTATGGGTTACTGATTATTCTAGTCCTTTGCTAAATCTTTTCAACATTCAAGACCCAAATTCCAACTTTATCTTACCACAGAAAATAACAAGAACAATAATACATAAATTCAGGTACACACTGTGCAAGAAGAAACAAACATAACAAACACAACAAAGTACTCCTAGATGTGTGATGCTTTATTTATTTTTTTTGTGATGAAGCAATAATTGAAAATTATCATGCTGTGAAATGTTGCATCAGATCAAAATCATTAGTTTTTGTGGAAGGGTCCAAAAAGAAGCAAAGCTTGTAAATATTGGTCGTGTATGACAAGAATTAAGAATAATGTATGTCTAACAACATTTACAAATAATTTGTTTAAACAGCAACAAAAAATGAGAAATACCAGCACAAGAAATAGAAATAATTTGTTTTCAGCTTTGCGTAATATACCTGATATAATAACAACAATCAAAGAAAGGTGTTTGTAGAGCGCAGTGGAATGAATGTAGTTGCATGCAGGCAAGTTACTCATTTTTTTTGACAAATTGCAAAAAATATCTGTACAGATGTGGGCTAGTCTTATGATAAACTTAACTTGTCCATACAAGTTTACATTAGTCTCTTTCCTGTACACGTTTGTACCAGTGTGTGAATATAAATGCATACATGCATGACCTCCAGAAGTTGTCATTGAGGGTTTTTGTCTTTTGTATTTTAATGTTTTAGGGTGGTTAGCTGTACTGCTTGCACCATTGTAAACACAGTGTTAACACACTCGCATCTCATTACATATTTTCAGAATATCAAAACATCTATGCACATGTAGAGCAAGAAATTATCTGGCACACAAAGGGTTACATATATTATTTAATTTTTATGTGTATCATTGTTCTTTATGAGGGTATAGTAGGTGAAAGTAGGTCTGTGCTGACTTCTGCCCACTCAAACGGATCTCATTACATTTTTTCAGACTATTTAACTATCTATGAACACATCAAAGTTTTAATTTCTTATTTTATGATAAATTTGATTATATAGGCTGCAATGTAAGTGCAGTTTCATGTATGCCCAAAATATGCCTGTGAATATAACAATATAGTACGAGGCCATTCAAAGCTGTGATTGGTCCACAGCTTGCTGCATCATAATGATTGTGATAATTTAATTGAGTATATTTTCAATGCTGGTCATTTTCAGAAGTTTATTTTACCATTCGGTCAAGGGATTTTATTTCCTAGTTGATCACCCACTCCACTAACTAAATTACTAAAATGAAAAATAAAAGTTATGAAAGGAGAATGCCATTGTATTACCCATCAGTTCACTCGACCAATATTCACATGTGCAAATATGTTAGTTTTATTAAATTAATATATGTGTAGATCAACATGGAAGTGTAATCAAGGTCATCTTATAAAATAGATATTGACTGATAGGGGTGAAATATAAACATTTTTATGTTACATTTTCCTGAGGGATTGTCTTTTCTCAAAATCTGTGGCGCTGAGGGAAAATGTAATGCAAATATATTCAATATCTGTAAAATGCAAATTGAGATCTAACAATTGACTATCTTTTGGATTGTATATGTTTGTCTCAGGCCATGGACAGAGCTCATAGAATCGGTCAGAAGAAAGTGGTCAACGTGTATCGCCTTGTCACCAGGGGTACACTGGAGGAAAAGATTATGGGGTGAGTCAGAAAGAAACATTCAACATTTATTGTGCATGGATGCGTGTTTGGGAGACAGAGAGAGAGAGAGAAGGGGGGGGGGGGGAGACAGAGAGAGGGTAGAGAGTGATAAAGGGAGAGAGAGATAAAGAGAGAGATAAAGGGAGAGGGGGAGATAGGTGAAGGGGGGGGGGGGGAGAAAGAGGGAGAAAGAGAAAGAAAAAAAGAGGGAGGTAGAGAGACAGGGAAAGAGAGAGAGAGAAAGTGATATTGACAAATGAATAGGTATGGATAGAGAGAAAGAGTTAGAAGTGCTTTCCCTCATTGCTTTCTTCTCTGAATTCATGTGTGGATGGATATGTAGATGGATGCTGTAATCCTCACGTATTATACATGCATACTTCAATGCGTATAAGGTAGTAGTGGGAAAGGTCTGCATGTTTTTGCATGGAGTTCAACTTTGATTGATTTAATGAATAAGTAGGTGTGGATAAATGAATTGATGATGGTTTACATGGAATTTGTATGTTTGTGTGTGTGTGACTCTATACATGCAAATGCATTTGTGCAAACATGTATCTACCATATGGGTGGGCTTACAATATTTCCAACGAGGGGTTTCTTGAACGATACAACACAATGATAGCTGTTATGCTATCAACATCGTTCAGAGGAATTAGGTAATCTAGGGAAAATCTGGGGTTTCCACACAGTGTTGCAGCTACATTGAATGTGTGTGTAATTTGTCACAATCACTGTCGAGATTTTGTCACTCACAAACTTGTGAGTGAAATGACCTTCAATCAACAATCTATCTAGTTCTACCCTCCCCTCCTCTAACCCTGTACTCGCTTGTTGGAAATCCCATCGTAGTTTGTGTTTGATGTCGTAGGCAGGAGCAGTCAGTCTATACAAGCTGATGTTGTTTAACCCTTTGAGTGTCACATGTAACGTTTTCCATAAGTAATACACACAAATCCCATAGAGCAGCAGAACAATATTTGTAACATCCCTCTTAAAGCGCATATACTGTGCTGGGAAGGCAAAAAAGCCTTCAAAATGTAATTGTTAGCAATCTTCTTGCCAATGATCTTAAATTCATGTATTGTCTATTTTAGAAGCTTGCTGAAAGTTATTTGCCCTCAAATGATCTACATTTGGAGTAATGAGTGATTAAATCACAAATCCTCAAAATGTTTGGGCCGAACATTTTGAGGAATTAATCATTAATCATTAATTACTCCATATGTGGATCATTTGAGGGCAAATAACTTTCAGCAAACTTCTAAAACAGACAATACATGAATTTAAGACCATTGGCAAGAAGATTGCTAACAATTACATTTTGAAGGCTTTTTTGCTCTTTAATTCAGTCTCCAGACTGCCAAAGGGGAAATACCCTCTATACCATTAAAATAAAAAACCAACAACAACTATTTCAACATATAAGGATAATTTTTTATGCCTCCGCCACGAAGTGGCCGGAGGCATTATGTTTTCGGGTTGTCCGTCCGTCCGTCCGTCCGTCCGTCCGTCCGTCCGTCCGTCCGTCCGTACGTATGTCCGTCCGTCTGTACGTCCGTCCGTCCGTCCCGAATCCGTTTAGGCAATATCTTGAGAACCGTCAAGCAGATTTGGTTCAAACTTGGTACATGTATGTATTGCATAAAACTAATGAAGTGTGTAAAATTGGGGTCAAATCTGATTAAGTTCAAAGGTCAAAGGTCAATGAACTTTGTAAAAATTGCCCTAAAATGACCTTTTCCACAATAAATCCAAATCCAAGGATGCAATTCTCATTAAACATAGTACAAATATGGATCACTACTTGAGGATAGACTGGTGATATTTTTGATAAAATTCCTGAAAGGTCAGAGGTCAAAGGTCAATGAAATTTGTGAAAAAATTGTCAAAAATTGACCCTTTTCACAGTAAATCCAAATCCAAGGATGCAATTCTCATTAAACATGGTACAATGATAGATCACTACTTGGGGATAGACTGGTGAAATTCCTGGAAGGTCAGACATCAAAGGTCAATGAACTTTGCAAAAATTGATATTTTTCACAATAAACCCAAATCCAAATCCAATGGCGTAATTCTAACTAAACATGGAACAGAGATGTATCACTTTATGGAGGTAGACTGGTGAAAGTTTAGGTAAAACTCCTGAGAGTTCAAAGGTCAAAGGTCAATGAACTTTGCCAAATATTAGCTAAAAATTGCCCCCAAAGTGATAATTTTCAAAATATATCCAAATCCAATGGAGCAATACCAACCAAACATGGTGCAAAGATGGATCACTACTAGACTGATGCCATTTTTGGTGAAATTTCTCAAAGGTCAGGGATCAAAGGTCAATGAACTTTGCCAAAATTGGCTAAAAATTGCCCCCAAATAGATATTTTTCACATTAAATCCAATACTAATGATTCAATTCAAACCAAACATAGTATAGAGATGTATCACTTCATGGAGGTAGACAGGTGAAGTTTGGGTAAAATTCCTGAAAGGTCAAAGGTCAATAAACTTCACCCAAAATTGGCTAATTTTAAACAAACTTAATGCAAGGATGGATTTAGACAGACTGGCTAGATTGGAAGTAAAAGAAGTAAGAGGTCAAAAGTCAATGAACATTGCCAAACTTAGCTAAACTTGAAAAAAGAAAATGTGATCCTTTCATTTCACATAGGAACAATGGTACATTGCCCACCAAACATACACATTTTCTGAGAATAGCAAAGAGGCGGAGGCATATTCATCGACTGCGTGGCAGTCGAATTGCTCTAGTTTTCTTTGCGACAGTGGCTCCATTTTTTTTTTCACATTTCAGTCCCTGTGTCCTTTTTCTGATGCTGTATTTGAACTGATGAAAATTTAATTTACACAGAATATTTTGTTGTATTAGGGACACTTTTATTGCAGCTCTGTTGGTATTGTGTGTATTACTTGAGCAAAAGTGCATCAGTGGTGCTGAAAGACTTGCCTGTAAATGAACCATTCTCTGCATTAAACCGTACAAGAGCTAGGAAGTTTTTTAGAAGGGTTTGCATTTTAGGGGCTCAAGCTCTTCCATGTATTCTTGTATCTGGTTCAAAGTGTTAAAACCTAGCTGGAATGATACTCTGAAAATAAACTTGAGATTTGACTTCTGTTTTGACTATGTCCCATTCAATCAACTGTGATTGCTTTATTATAATGCAGTTTTGACCTCAGTCACATTTTAGAATAGCAACTGACCTAAGTTAAGGAAAACAGGGAAAAAATGAATTCAAAATGTTTTGGGGCTACATGTACTCATACTTTTTGAGCACATTGGCCGATTTGGCTACAATTTTACATTGTGTCTATGGCAATTTTTTGGGCTCTTTGAACATTTTCCAGGGCTCTTTTCAGCATTTCGAGGGCAAAATCGCCCCGAGCATCTGTGTATTTTTTCCCTGTCTGGTTAAGAGACAATTTGGGTCTTACATTTAGTTTCTTTGAGAATACTATCCCTGATTGCAAGAGTGGAGTCTGGTGATGAGACTAGATATGAAGATGAATCACCTCCTCTTGTCCTGCTCTCCTGCCTCTGATCCCAAGGTCCTCCCTGCTGCTATGGCAGGTGACATGAAGCATGGACTCTGCCCCTCTCTGTCTCTACTCTTATCACGCTATACTCTCTGTCTTGGGAGGAGCATAGCTTGGCCTCAAGTCTATTGGACATTTTTCATCCACTCCATCATGGTCAAAACGGGTCTGGTGCTAATTGGACTAATTGTCCTTTTCTCTGTATCTGTTCGAAAATATGGAGGGTGTTTAGTCTAGTCCCACCAGACCTGTTTGTGAGCCATATCAGTCTTTGTGATTGTGAGGTTTGGATTAGAAATGTGTGACAGCCTAGAAGCAAGGCTAAGGTCTGGCGTACCTTGGAGAGAGCTACACATAGGTTTCAGTTTCAAATGGAGAGTTGCTAGGATGCCTTGATGAATAATGCGTTTTTATGGTGTGGAACAGACGTGCAAGTTGGCAGCTCGCAACAGGCACATAATAGAAAAAGATTGAGGCACGATGCTAAATTAGACCTAGACACAACCGCAAAAAGGGCCACTTTTGATTTCAACCCACATCAAGTTACTGGGCTGAATGTCTGCGGTTTCTCAATGTATAAATCAATCTCAGTTTGTTAAAATGTTCAGAATATTAGTTAAATAAACAGTGTGTCATGTATGAACTTGACCAAATAGCAAATTCTTGCTCCTGCTTAATTTCACTTAACCATGCATGTAAGGTCGCAAGCAATCAGAAGGTGTGACCATTGAGACTATACAATACAGTCGGTTGAAATATGATATTAGTTTACGATAGCTGTATCTGACACTTAAATCAGACGTTTACATGTATGAATGCATAAATGCCCTTTTTTGGCATGAAAGGCAGATCTATGTCTTGTGTCAGCAGTAAACCGAGATGTCTCTATCATTTTGACAAAAGGAACCATTTTTGTGTACATGTAGATCTAATATGACATGCTACCCTCGTATGGTAAAACAATGAGAAGGTTTAACACAGAGAACATTTTACCTGTTTTGATTTGTGTCATAAATTCAATGAAATTCAATGTCCTGTGACAGGATAGGACCTCCCTATTCACTCACTGACATTAAAAACACCCAATTGTTGACATAACTCACCAACTGCCAGTTTTGACTGCTTTAGTTGATATACGAGATAAAATAATAAAATAGATAATTTCTTGCAGAGAGACCATAAATCATGTGTGTTAAGCTGGTACTCTCCATAAATAAGATAGATGTAGATATACATGTACAGGTAGCTTTAGATATAATGTTCAAATCCATACACTGCATGTCTGGCCTTCATTTCCACTGGTCGTCTTTTCTTTACAGATTGATCAATCAATTCTACTTTTTATATAAAGAGTTGCTGTCATATCAAAGATCAAAGAAAGTGGGTAGGTGTTATCTGATGTGATTCTGTCATACACGCTGAGTTATGTTTGCCTTATAAATTCATGTGGTTGTACACATTGTACTGTATCCTAATTGTTAGTGTATACATACTGTTGATCCATAGTGAGTTTCATGAGGTTTTTTTAAAAAAAAACGGCTACTCTGTCTTTAAAGTCACATGGGTACGCCAAAATTTGAGTTGGAGGTGAAAACTTTGCTGCACACTTATATCCTGAAGAGTCTGACATTATTCGGGTGTTTGCATCCCAGTAACATGCTCAGGGAAAACCCCTACTTCAGTTTTGTGCAACAAAACCTTGTGTTATTGAATTATGAATCTTATCCTGTGAAGTAAATGATACACCACTTGACCACAAACAGGAACAATGTGATTTGGAGAGGAAGTATTTGCTAGTCTGTGTTCTCTGTACTTGAAAGAAAATGATGATGAGGACTTAATGGCTGTTTAAGTGCACGCACCTACCTCTTAGAGTAAGTTACAGTTGGCTAGAGGTGAAGGAAGATTCCTGCTTGATGTTTCCTGTCCCCCCCCCCCACCCCCCCCCCTCTCTCTCTCTCTCTCCCTCTACCGTCCTTTCATGTCTTCTTTTTCTTAAAGTTCTTTGGTTTGTCTATGTCTGTCTATCACTCACTCTCTCCTCTCTCTCTCTCTCTCTCTCTCTCTCTCTCTCTCTCTCTCTCTCTCTCTCTCTCTCTCTCTATCTCTCTATCTCTCTGCCTATCTTTTGCAACTTTACTCTTTTCTCCCACAATGGTCTTCCCCTTCTCAGTATCCCTCTTCCAGTTCATTCAGTTCTTTTTTTTACAATGTTTTAGTTCTACTCTTCAAATTCAAGCATTATGCTTTCGAAATTACTTTGAATTTCTCCCCTGTGTGTATTGTATTCAAAGTTAATAATTAATCAAGACCATATTTAGCAGCACTTTGTACTACATGTATGTACAGCATATCTCCTGAGTCAAATATCTTTGAATCTCCCCTCTTGCAAGTACAGAGTTACGTAAGATGCACATAATTCTAGCAAGGGAAATCATTGATTATGATGTTTCTGGCGTGGAAGGGTGCACAGTTTCCAGTTGAGCATGTAATCTGTGTACATGTATGTAATGGGGACCAAAGGGTGTCTCAAGAGAAACTAATTATTAAGTCAAATGTATACATAAAATGTAAAAACTAGAAAATAGATTCTTGCAGGGCATATTGCTGTTTTGGGTGTTGGGTTGGGGGTTCTTTTTTGCACTGTGGGGGCCCAGTGTATATCTCACTAGTGTACCATCATGCTTAAGTTACGTGCACAATGTTTCTATGTATTGTTTTAGGACTTGAAGTCATGTGGTTGAAATGGAGCTCTTACTCTCTATGTCAAAAATCTGTGGGTTGTCATGTGACAAACTTTTAAATATAGGTGTGAATGACACATCCTTGAAGGAACAACTTCGTGCATGGAGAGCTCTTCTGTTTGCAAGTTCATGCATGCCTGTTTCCTGCTAGCCTGCATCTCAGGCTTTGGGACATTTCTAATAAACAAGAGAGTCTATTATTTACAAGACTAATATCACTTAGTCTTGCTCCCTTTTTCCCCAAGCTGAAGAAGGAAATGGGAAAAGTCTACTGCAGCCAGACCAATTTATGCAATATTATAGTTTGGATTGAAAGTACCAAACAGCGTGGAAGCCTGGCTAGATTCCTGTCAGATTTAAAGCAGTTTGGAAACTGTCCAAGTGCAAATTGCATTCAGATGTATGGCAGCGTATTCTACATGTGAGATTCATCTCTTGGTTCATGGTTCTCCAGAAATGGAAAAAAAAATGGAGAGGAAGCTGGGTGTTTTGTGGGAAGATTCTGTTCTGACTTGAATCACTGGCATCTGCGTTTGATCGGCACGTGTCCTCCCAAGAAGGGAGGGTGTCATGTGACTGACACCTGACTTGTTTTGATGCCACATGACCCCCGTGTCCCATGCGTGTCAACAGAGTTTGGGAGCCAGGATCCAGGGGTGTCTTGAATTAGGGGCGTTCATTGCAACCCCCCATGCTGATGCTGACAAAATATTGATCTCCATACATCGTGTCCATGATAATGGCAGAGCTTGATGTCTAAGAGAATCAAAGTATGACTGACCTGTCAAACCCATCGGTGTTAACCCACTCTTTCAGGATAATTTAGCAATGTCCAAGGTACATGTACAAGCAGTACAAGAAATGTTACAACACATTTACTGCACTATTTTTGCCAGTTTTTAGTCTGTTATCATCTGTCTTGTGTACTCTTGTCAATGTACATTTAGATCTATAGGAGTTGCATTTTGGTTCTGAATCTGATTCAACATGAAGAGGAAAACTGTTCTCTGGCACGTCACATTGGTATCACATGCATGATATGATTCAACATCTACATTAATGTGCCTAAATTATGTTTAATACTGATGTCTTGGAAATTGTACAAGTGAGATTGTCTTCTCACAATGTTAAATCAAACAATTATAATGTACCATATCTCTCTCACTATCTCCATGTCTCTATCAAGATGACATGGATCAATGAAATGTTACCGTCATTGTCTGTATTTATTGTCTTTTCTCTCTCTTGTTCTCTCTCTTTCTTTTTCTCCTTCTCTCTCTTTGTTTTCCTTCTTCTCTCTCCCCCTTATTTCTGTCTTACTGTTGACTCCTTTTTTTTTTATTCCTCATTTCTGTCTCTCTTTCCTTCTCTGTATCTATCTCCTTCTCTCTCCCACTCTCTCACATGTGCTCTCTACCACTCACAGTCCATCTACAGTATTGAAAAGTCAGAAGAAGTAATTCAAATTCAAATTCAAATAATGCTCTGTGTGTAACAGACAGCAGGAAACGTAGCCATGTGGTGCCGTTTCCTCTACCTGCCGAAAAAAAAGTGACTGAAATGTTTCCTTCTCACAGCCGGTTCCCAGGTCATGCATAGTCACGAACCATATGTAGCTCTCCTTCTTTCACTGTACTTACAAAGATACGAGCTATTCTGTGCTGGCATGTACAGTATCTACTAGTTGAACATAATCACACATGTAACTTAGATTGACTGGGCTCAGTCACCATGGCAACAAAATGCTCTAACCTAATTGGCTATGTCTTTGTTTGTAGCAATCATTTGACTGAAGTCAAGATTAGATAGTTGCTGTTGGAGTGCATGTCATTGCATCCCCCATCTCAGACGTGGACATGAAAGATTAATGTCTTAATTACAATGAATTAAATACACATGGCCCATGTTCAGTTGAGAGTTGCATATAATGTTAATGCACATTCAGTGCCATAAGTAATTGTACATCACTGTATGGGTCATAAGAAATCATGGCACCATGCATTGTTCCAAACTGCTCAGAAAGTGGTACCCATAGTTTGTTATTTCAAAGTGTGATCAAATATTTAAAAGTTCAGTTTGTTTGTGTACATGTTGTGTGAACATACGTTGGGCTTTAAATTTCATAACAGACTCTTGCATGCCATAATGTACAGATGTGCGTTGCTTCAAATGTGTGTGAAGGCGGCCAATGTTGCCTGGTGTGTGTCTGCCCTGACATTAGGGTGTGGTCACATTTGTCTGCGCTCTACGAGTCCCTGCATGCTCAGCCCTTCCTGTGCAGACGTCTGCAAAACAGTGCCACAGCTGGCCTAGCTTCCAGGCGCCTGGATATTGTAGATTAATGCAATTTCTATATTATAGACTATATAACACACAAGTAGACTAATTGCTTTGCAGTTCTTCTGTGGCCTTGCTCAGGAGGAGGAGGAGAGAAGTATGTGTAGTCTTGTTAGAGCTAGACCCTTTTAGTTGTATTTAGTTTGGATTAGAAAGGTCAAATAGCCTGTAATGAGGCTATGCTGTGGCCAATACCCTTGTACTGAACAATTCTCTACAATGTGCCTGTACCCTAAGCACAGACTGTTATCCATGAATCCTTGTAAGTCATCACCTCTTCACTGCAGTGTACATCATTTATAGTTTTTCAAATGATCTACAGTTTTTTCAAAAAAGGGACAGTTTATTTCCATTAAAACACATTTTTATCAACATGGATAGAAAAGTAAGGTGAACTGATTTGCAAAGAAAAAAATTTTTTTTATGAGGCTTTGATGTTGGGGTTGAGTGAGCTCTCTTTTTTCTATAAGGGAAAGTATGTTTTTTTAACTTTTTTTTTTAAAGCAAAACTCTTTTATTCAAGATGTGCACTAAGAATATAACAGGTTGTGTTCCCTTTAAAGGGTCACTAAAATCTATGTAAAATAATTATGCACCAAAAACGAATTTCACATTTGTTTGCCACAATAAAGTCTCATTTTGACACAAATTTGATAAAACGCACACCTCAAACTGACATCAGAGGAGTCAAATGCCATAAAAGACTCCTCTGTTAAACTTAGTCAACAATAATTTCTGATAGACCTTATTCGTTATGTATGCAAATTTTATTCAGGCCGTTCAAACAATACGTTACCAATAGGAACACAAAAGCTTGTCTGAGGTTTGTCCGAGAAGCAACAACTAATAGAATCAAAGTGCATTCCATCCATTGAATCTGAATGACAAGATACAGGTGAATGCTATAAAGCTTTACTATGCAGTTAGGGGGAAAGTTGTGAATACATTACGAAAATGGTCTATTGTTGACTTCCTTACCATCTAAGTTTAACAGCAGAGTCTTTCATGGTATTTGACTCCTGTGTTTTTTTCATTTTTTTGTCAAAAAGAGACTTTATTGTGGCAAACAAATATGAAATTATCTTTTAGTGAATAACTTTACATAGATTAGTGGGAACTTATTTTTCTAATTTAGTAACCCTTTAAACTTTAAGGCAGCCAGCTATGCAAGTTTGTTTTTTGCCTCATGGGTCATTCTTAGGTCATGTGACTGAGTTGCAAGATGATTCCAAGGTATAATTGTAACATGATGTCTCCTGAGACAGGATGCCTCGTCGTCTGACTGGTTTATGCATGTGTGCAAGTTACTGGTAGTGGTTTAGTGTTTGGTTGGATTGATTGATACATTGTGGATGGAAGGGTGTTTGTAAAATTGATACATATATAGCGTAGCAGAAGAAAAGGGAAGCAATTATTGGAAGGTGGGGGGGGGGGGGGGGGGTGGGGGTGCTTTTCAAGCCTGACTTGTTGAAACTAATATCCAGACCTATGTTTTGTATACCGGTAGTTTTTATTCATCATGAGGAGGGAATGAAACATCATTTTTCATTGGGGCCCTCTGTTTTCATTGTGGGGGGGGGGGGGGGGGGGGCGGAATGCCCAGAGCCGCTATGTAATCCTTTTCTCTGATACAAAATGCCCTGTGGTAAAAAAAAAATATATATACTTTGTGAAAAAAATCTTTTAAAAGTTACAACTCAATTGATACTAACAATTGAAATAGCTTAAAGTCGAAGGGTATCAATGGTTTCATAACATGTTTGGTAACATTTCATCAATTATTGCTCTCGTAATAATCCTTTGAATGTTTGATAAGATTTTTACTGTTGGACAAATTTGGATCTAAGAATTATAATTGATTCAGAACATAACTGTATCCATTGTGCAAGAATCACACATATCAACCAACTACCTCTTTTGTACTGGAAGCATCTTGCATTTTAGATGACACTGATAGCAGTTGCTAGTGGAATGACAGGTGTGATACACCATAGCGATTGTTTTGTCTTGTCAGTGAATCATCTATCCGATTCACACATAGTTTTGGGTCCATATTTGTATAAAAGTGAAAATCTCAGTTAAAGAATATTCAGAGGATTATTACAAGAATATTAATGAATGAAATGTCAAAACCTGCATATAACAACAAGGTGGCACGCGAACCACGAGTCTCGCCTGATTTCGCAATCCATAAACAGTGCTAATTTTTTTTTTCAAATATTGAAAATGGTGCCGAGATAACCTTTGACCTCATCACCCTCATCAACAGACGTGGTATTACCCAAGGATGATTTGTACCAAGTATGAACACAAGTGATGCAGAAATAACAAAACATGAGAGGAAGTTTAATAAAAACTGTAACAACAAGCCCCTGCACATCTGTGCCAAGTTTGATCTGACCTGATATAAAGAAACATCCTTTAGTTAAGAAAAATACTTTAAAAAATGATGGACATGGCCTCATATTATTTGACCTTTTTACCCCTAGATGACCTTTGACCCCATCATTCTCATGAAGACACGTGGTATTACCCAATGATCATTTGTACCAAGTGTGATCACAATTGATGCAGAAATAAAGAAATAAAAGGAAGTCAAACAAAAATGTAATCAGCCTCCAAACAGATTTCCAGTGGTACAAATATGATGCAAATCAATAAAATGCTGATTCTAACTAGAGAAAGCTTATGTCTTGAGTGCCTTCCAAAGTTCCAAAACAACAATGGGACTACCCTGGAGATTTGATAAAGAGACAAACATATTGCTTGAGTTGTGAGAGTCTTGTTGATATCAAAACCAACAATCAAAACTACAACTTTAAGCTCCCTGCAAATGGAATTCCAGGGATACAGTATTGTTCTTACGATATGATGCGTATCTGACATACAAACACTGTTTCTTATTATAGCAAGTTGCTGAATAACTTCCAAATTGACTACCCTTGAGAGTTAGCAAACAGACAAAAAAATCATGTCAAACATCTGATATTTCTTGTATCTCAATAGTCTTATTGATATGAAAACCAGCTACTTGAAGTCAAAGTTCCATGCAAATAGATTTCTGGGAAGACAATATTGTACAGGAATGATGTGACACTGTTTTTTATTGCGCATTGCTACATCAACATTTATGACAACTTCATAAAAACCGCATGCACAGAAATAGTTGTTTCAAGTGCTTTGTTATTTTGATGGGTGTGTTTACCACTAAGTCTTGCAGTCATTGTCCGCTCTCAAATGAAATATCATGTTTCCTCGCATTCAGAAAGTGAAACCATCATTAACATTTATGCTGCTATTTGCATCAATAAAGAAAATATTATTCCAATGTCATTTGATTGAAGTGCATTTTTGACGCTGGTTCACTGCATGTAATATTAAACATGTTATGTAACAAGGTTACATCATCATAGGGCATGCTTAGCCTTAGGGATATAGGTATGTATAATACAATAAATCATGATTTTTTTTTTAGAACTATTGTGCTTTGAAATTTGAAATGCAATGTGAGTGATATAAATTTTGAATGGAAATAGGACATTTATTGTTTTTCTTCATTAATGAAAACTATTTGATTTCAATCTATGTACATTTACGTACATTCATTTGGGGTAAAATGTGGATATGTAGATCAGTTCATTGTCATTCTCAGCAGACACTGACAGAAACATCACTTTATGAGCGGTGAACATAATGCAAGAGGTCTCAGGTTGAACCCCCCCCCCCCCCAAGATGCTACCCCTCCCCCCCCCCCCCTACCAGAAGTTCAAGCTGAACACATAGCCAACACAGTGATCACCCAGGATATTTGTCACTGACATGTTTACCTATTTAAATGCCATACAATTTAAATGAATACAATAAATCATGATTTTTTATAAAAACTATTGTGCTTTAAAATTTGAAATGCAATGTGAGTGATAAAATTTTTGAATGGAAACAGGAAATTGTTTTTCTTCATTAATGTCTGACATGTTTACATGTACCTCTTTAAATGCAATGTGTGTATTTTTTTTTTTTACCAGTAATAAAGTAATGCACACACATCCCATACAGTTACATTTTGTCAGGCACACAAAAGGTTAATATTTTTTATAAATTTTCTTTTATTTTGATCATCCAGACTGCAGAAGTTCAAGCTGAACATAGCCAACACAGTGATCACCCAGGACAACTCTAGTCTACAGTCAATGGGAACAGACCAGCTATTGGACCTCTTCAATCTAGACATGGTATGTTCACATTGGCCACATCCTAATAATAATAATAAACCATGTTTATATAGCGCATAACACATATACATAAGAAAGTCTCTATGCGCTTCAAGGAGCAAAGAAAAAGAGAAATGAGGTTACTGAGTTCCTTAAATCATCTTGCCATTTGGAATAAGTGTGTTTTAAGAGCAGACTTAAACCTATCTAGGGTGTTAATATTCCTAAGACTGTCAGGGAGGCCGTTCCATAAAACTGGAGCAGCATGGGCAAATGAACGTTCACCATATGTTCGTGTAAGTATAGGAGGAACAATAAACAAATTATTTTTACATGATCGAAGATTTCGTGTTGGTTTGTATACAGTGAGTAAGTCATTTAGATAAGCAGGAGCTAATCCATGAAAACATTCATAGGCTAATAACAATATCTTGAACTTAATGCGAGACTGGACTGGTAACCAATGTAAATTACGTAAGACAGGGGATATTGAAGCATATTTCCTCGTACGTGTAACATCCTATATGGTTTCTCCTTGAGTGTCACCATTAGGTCTGCCAGCTTCCAGGCAAACACCTGAACACAGCTCCAAGCTAGTGGCATATAGTACCTTTTCCATGTATATATCAGGCTTTGTATCCATACCTGGACCCCGTTGCATAAAACTTACCATTAATGGTAACTCTGTCATCAATGGTAACTACCATGGTAACACCGCTCGACAGCCAATCAAATTCAATGTTTCCACAGAAATTGCCATTGATAGCAAAGTTACCATCAATGGCAAGTTTTATGCAACAGGGCCCTGATTAACTTGTTAACTAAGGTAAACATATCACACTTGGACAAGTTACATCAAGAAGAAGAACTATAATCTCATGCATGAGTTCAAATTTTGACATATATAAATATAATGAAGAAGTATTTGAATTAATTAAATTGGATAAAAACATCATATTGTTAAATACATTACTTGCATTAGAAAAGCTGAGGAAAAGACATTGCAATTTACAGAAAATGTGCAATGGTTGGAGGGAATCTTCTAAGGGTAATTACATGCCAATTACATGTAGCTCCATGATTCTGAAATAATATCCCTTCATACACAAATGCTAATGAAGTTGTGTGAGCCAGGTGAAAAAAAAAATCCTTTTCATTTGATGTGGACATGTTTGTTTCTACATTCATTCATTAGACATTTTTATTTTTGTTCATATAAATACAGAAGCATAACTCATTATGGATTGGGACATTATCTATAACCCATAGTGGAAAAGAAAGATATCCGTGCCAAAGCATGTTGCACAACCATGGAAATGGCCAAGAATTTTTTAAAAGAATAAGTAGGACACTGTCTCAATGCGTGGTGCAGTGAATTATATTTCAATATACAATCACATCCTGAACCTGATGTGCAGTGCTTGGTGCAACCCTGAGTATAAGTAGTCTAAGGAGGAGTAGCATTGGGTTTCTTATTTGTATGGAAATGTCCCATGACACAGTTGAATTGATATCCAAATGATCACAAATTAAACTTTATGTGTGTAACCATAAAATGCAATTCTACTACGACTTGGCACTAACAATACTTCTGACAAGTGCACTAATGATATCCATTACCACTCTCATTCTTCTTCCATTGTATTTGTATACCAGTAAGTGCTACAAACTGGTATTATGCTCCAATCAAACGGTCTCTTAAAGTCAAATGTGGAGTATTTCGCTCATCAAATATGCTCCATTTATACTGGATCCTCACACCTAGGTGCTAGATACTATAGACCCACATTTTTTACATGTCGATGTAGGATTGTTTTGTAGCTATGCTTTTTTGGAGTACTAATGATTTATAGAATACAGTTTGCATGATAGCATTCATCTAAAAAGAGCTTCTTAATGGTATGATTTTGTTGTATTTCATACGATATAAAAGTTTATGTACATCAATGGTAAAATACATTTAATTTGTTTTGTAAATTTTGTATTGTAATATATGGCTCCTACATGTACACCATATTGTTTTGCAGGGAAGTTGTAATGAAAAATGCAAGTACTAATATGGGCAATAAAGTTTTGTTATAATCATGTCTCATTCTTGGAAATAATTTGAAAATGCATATCAAATAATATACACAAATTTAAAGAGCAGCTTGTAATATGATGGGATTGAGTCCAAATACAAAAAGACATAAATTTGTTTATCTTTAGCAGCGTTTATCTATACACCCATCTCTACGCATGATTTTGTGATTTTGTGGATATTAACTTCAGGCACATGGTTATGTGTTTCGAAATGCACATTTTTCTGCATTTCAAAGCAGCGAGGCTAATATTGGAACAAAATTGGCTGTGTTATTTGACTGCAAAAAAATGGAATAGCATGTGAAAACACTGCTTTATACGCTTGATAATCTCACATTAAAGGGAATATACTGTTTTAGAAAGACGAAAAGCCTTCAAAAAGGTGATTCTCGGGTCAAACTCTTTGAGGATTTGTGATTTAAACACTAATTACTCCAAATGTGGATCATTTGAGAGCAAATAGCTTTCAGTAAGTCGTGGGGCATGCTGGGCTTTAAAATATGAAATGGTTATGCATTTTGAAATGCACATTTTTCTGCATTTCAAAACAGCCAGTTTAATATTGGAACAAACTTGGTCATGTTTATCTACTGCAAATGTTAACTGGAATAGCATGTGAAAACACTGCTTCATAGGCTTGATAATTTCACATTAAAGGGAATATACTGTTTAAGAAAAACGAAAAGCCTTCAAAAAGGTGAACCTCGGGTCAAACTCTTTGAGGATTTGTGATTTAAACACTAATTGCTCCAAATGTGGATCATTTGAAAGCAAATAACTTTCAGTAAGTTTCTAAAAATGAACAGTACATGGATTTAAGACCATTGGCTAGCTTTCTCATGATCACGTTTTTGAAGGATTTTTGTCTTCCCAGTACAGTATAATACGGGAGAGATGTTTTGTAAATGGCTTTTTGGTTTGTGCTTGCAGACTGGTTCCACTGGGCCCGGGGAGGCGAGCGTAGAGGCAAACAGCAGCAAGTCACAGCAGAAGGGAGGGAAGTCAGTGACCTCTCTTCTTGCAAACCTGGGCGATCTGTGGGACGAGGGCCAGTACGAAACAGAGTACAACCTAGGGGACTTCATGCAGAGTCTGACATCAAAGTGAATATGTGGGACAACAGTGGAGAGTTTTGACCTAAGAGTGAAGGAGTGGGACCACAGTTGAGAATCTGACATCAGAGTGAAGGTGTGTGACCACAGTGGAGATTTTGGCATCAAAGTGAAGATGTGGGACAGCGGTAGAGGGTATTAATCTTAGAGTGAAGGTGTTGGATTACAGCTGATGGGGATAATCTAGTTGTGGGACCACAGTGCAGTGTATTGACATCAAAGTGAAGGCTTGGGTCTACAGTAGAGAGTATTAACATCAAAGTGAAGGTGTAGAGGGTATTGATGTTGTAATGATTGCCTTAATCTGAGGGCATGGGCCGTCAGTGAGGTTACAGGTGTAAGGAAAGCATGAGAATACTGCATTCATACTGAAGAGGTTGGTGTACATGTAGCATTGAATGTGGTGGCATCAAACTGCAGGTTTGGAACTGCTATGGGAGAACTGACAATAACAGAGGTGTTAAAATACTGACTTCTTGATAGATGCTAAGGATGTCAGTGGAGGTACATTTACAAACAATCGGCTGAAACGATAGTCCAAGTCTAGACATGCAGTATACAATATTGTTTGTCCAATCTAATTGTACGGGACCAGGTGCAAGGCTATGAAATGAGCTGACTTTTTGATTCACAACATTGGCATAGGGCATGTCACCATGCTAAAAGAATAACTCCCAAATTTCAAGGAAAGTTGAAAAGCAGGGGATGTGTCATAGTATTGTGTTATTTCTCACAAAATTCCTCATCTCTATTTATTTATGTCCATTGAACTGTGATATACCCGATGTCTGTGTTTTTCCTGTTACAACTACTTCAGCGGTTAAAGTTATGCAATGATATTACATTACATTATTCAACAAATGAAATTGCCGGTCTGATCATTAAAGTCTACGACTTTGATGTTCCGGCTTGTTATGCCATGCAATAAAAGTGTATATATGGCAGATGAAAGACGTCTTTGATCATCTGACAAGATGTAGTTCATGGCTGTGACTTACAGTAGCTTGAGTGTATCAGTGCATACACAACAGCTCAAAGAAATTGGCATAGGGAAAGGGAAAGGGAAGAAAGGGAAGGAGCCGCAGGTTTAAACCACAGTATATTTCGTCCAGTTCAGCATGAAACATGATGCTTTAGCCTAAAAATGCCATCATGTTTCATTCTGAACTGGACAAAATATACCATGGTTTAAAACTGCGGCTCCTTCCCTTTCCCTTTCCCTATGCCAATTCCTTTGAGCTGTAGTGTAGTATGTAATACTCCATACCGCTTATAAAGAAAGGTTGTCCCATCAATGGGGCATTCAGTGTTGTCATGCCCACTGCTGGTATCATACACTGATACATTAGACCAGAAGTGGGTGTTGCTATAAGGTAATTCAGGATGTCGCCAAGTGTTGCATTATGGGACGACTTTACACTATTATGCGGTCTGGAGAAATTGCGATCGTGTCTGTGGCCAGGTTTGGCTTTGCGAGTTGTATAGTAAGACTCCTTGGCTCACAAACAGCTGATTCACGCTAGGTTTCTTTGCCCATAAAGCTTTCATGTGGTGTCGATACCATGTCTTCGAAACAGATGTTTGTTTTGTGCAAATAAACATTTTAGCCTGAGTTTGTTTCTCTCATCTTCAGTTTCTGATTTCAATCAAGTTTTCAAGATTTTCTTGCCCTTTCATAACATTTATTGTATTGAATGCTACTAACATTGTTGTGTTGGATTTGGGTATTTTGCGCGTTTCCCAAGTTTTTTAAAAATTTGCTCTAACTGAGCAAAAACACAGCATCATCAAAAATTAAAGCTTTTCTTAATTTTTTCAAGAACAAGGCTTGGCACAATTCCATTTTGCTGTAATTACAGCGAAATTATGAAGGTGTTTTGCATTGGTATTTCGCTGTGATTACAGCAAAACTGGGAAAGTAGGTGTTTTGACTTGGTATTTTGCTGTAATAACAGCGAAACCAGGAAGATCGGGTGTGCATCTTAACTTGATGTTGTGCTGAAATTACAGGAAAAATGGTCAGGTGTTTTGGCGTGATTTCGCTGTAATTCCAGCGATAGTCAGTTTGGTGCAGAAAATATTTTATGGTATATTTTTGCTGAAATTACAGCAAAATCAGGTGACACACAGCATGATATTTAAGCTTTGATATTATTGCTATAGAACAGATAAGTAACAGGGTAGTATTCACCTATTATCCTTGCTGTCTTTCACAAAGTAAGTGTAATAACCTCAAGGCTTGTCCAAGGTTTACCAGGCATAGCAACAAGTTAATGTATGCAAACTGCATGTTTGTCTTTCTAATCGAAGGAATTTGATTTTGGTAAGACAGGTGAAGACATATTTTACTGGGCTGGTAAAAGATATGTAAATACAAATCTAATATTGTAGAAAGCCAGTCATTCGGAGTCAGGAAGCTTCTTTGAAATTGCATTGCAAATATTTAAGTAATTATCAATTTCAATGAGTTAAGATTCATACAATTCCAAAAGGCTGTCAAAACACTTATGTGTAAACCGTGTCAGCTTTACAAAATGAGGCAAGAGACTATCATATCTTGTGTGAGTGATATTTGATACTTCTGTACAAATATAAATTAATGGCTTTCCAAATTTATCCACAAATTCTGGACACCCTACCTAGACCTACCAAATAAAAAAAAATGATTTCAAGAAATAAGTACAACAAAAAACGAGAAGTGTAAAGATTGCAATTACGCAGGACAAATCTGCATGACAATTACATATCGCATACAAATAGTCAAATACCACTCTTAGAGCAGTCAAATCGCAGTACAAGATTTGGTTCACTTTTTATTTCATTTATTTTTTAAACCAGAAGCAGTGCATCTCCAGATTGAATCAGGTATATGAATTATTTTCTATTCACAAATTGTTGGTTATACCCTTGTAAACAAGAATAATCATGATCAAAGTGTTAACAAAACAAATATTTTCCTTTTTAACACTGTCTTAAGCTTGAAGGTCAATCCAGTGAAAATCAAGTAGTTTGTACAAACACTATGTAGATATTTTTTTTATCTTCTTCCAGTCCTAAAAATTCAATGTTGTGAACATTGTTGAAGGATCACATTTTTCGCAGAATTCTTGATGTCAACATATACGTATGCAATGCCTTGAAATAATTTTATTACAAATTCATGTACACATTGACAAATATTGTATAGGACCAAATATCTCAAATCAATTGCAGTAATGTCCAATAATATGTGATGATGCAATAATGACAATGTATACAATTTTAAGAATGGAAGAAGAATATGTTTTCATTGGAGTCGGACTAGTGCAATCAAACATAACTTTTATCTGGATTACTGTTATAGCAGCATCCGCAGTCATTTAACTTTTTTTAAAGCTTTAACACAACAAGTGGCAATTTTCAATATATTATTGCTACCTAGACCAGGTGTGCATAATAATGGGAATAAAGTCTTTCACTGGCTTTTACACTTCACAAGTCCCTAATCATAAAGGACATTCAGTGCACTACTCTCTGCAGAAAATGTATTGTCACTCATTGCAGGTCAACAAACTAGAATCATAAAAATACCACAGAAAAAGGAAAAAACATGTAAAAATTGGTAAGATATTGGTTAGAGGGCTGCAAATACCTTTGCCCCCAAATCACGAGTATCAGCCAAACCTTTTAACTACAACACCTATATACAAATATCCACACTTTTGATATCATAGTATTGGCAAGTTACATTCATGAGCACTAGTAAGTAATTATATTATGTAGTACAATGCAATACAGTTAATCAAGCAGAAACTTCAAATTTGAGTAGTAATCATTTTCCTGTATGCATTTTTATTTTGAAGATGCACAACAAACATACACAGCAACCTAAGTACTTTTCATCAACAGCTGGGCTTAATTGTGGGCAATATGTGCTTCATTTTTATTTTGATTATGTATCATTGTATGCCTATCTGAGATGACAAAAGGAGAAGGCGGGTGGGAGGGAAGAGGATGAGGAAGTGAGGATGAGAAAAAAGAGGAAGAAGGGAGGAGAGGAAGATGTGTGATGTAGGAGATGGATGAGGATACGAAAAGGGAACAGAAGGAGAAGGGGAAGAGGTGGAGGAAGAGGAGGAGGAGGAAGATTGGGGTAAATGATGTGTCGAGGGGGGGGGGGGGATGGGGGCAGATGGTGAAAGGTGAGAAGGTGAAGGAAGAGAAAATAACTATGAAAATGGAGGTGGGAGGAGCTTCAGGATAGGAAGAAGAAGAAAATGATCAGGGATAGATGAGGTGCATTGGGGGAGAAATGGAGGGTGGAGGACTAAGAGAAGGTGGTGGAGGAAGGGGGGGGGGGAGCTAAGAGGGGAGGGGAGGGATAGGAAGTTCAGGAAAAGATGAGGTGCATGAGGAGAGGGGGTACAGGACATTGAGGGAAAGGGGAGGATGTAAAGGTAGAGAAAGAGGAGTAGGAAGATGGGGGAAGCTAGAAGAGGGGAAGGAGGAATAGAGGAAAATCAGAGATAGATAAGCTGCATGAGGAGAGGAATAGGGAACAGTGGAGGTGGGGAAGGTGGATCGGTGATCAAGGGGAGGAGCAGGAAGAGGGAGAAGAGGAGGATAGGAAGATCAGGGATGTTTATGAGAAGGGGAAGGGGAACTATAAGGGGAAAGGTGAGGAAGTTGTGGAGGAAGAGGGAGCAGGAAGGAGCAAGAGGAACAGGGGAGGAGAAGAAGGCAGTGGACAGATGAGTTGCATGAGGGGAAATATGGGATGGAGGAAGCTTAAGAGAGGAAACTTCAATTGGTTGAAGTTACACAGAAGATGTATGTCGAGAGGAGGGGGAGGGACCCCAGTGATGACATACCATTACCTTCTCCTTACCTTTTAAGTCACAGAGTGCATTCCAGGCTCTAGATTATCGACTGTATACACACAGTACAGACACCATGATTAGCACTTACATGCCTCAGTTGAATTCTCCTTCATGGAACATTTAGCAAAATTACATCACCTGACTCAAGGTGTTCATACACAGAAGGTTCTAGAATCAGCATTTAGAACCAGCAATTGTAAATGAAAAGGTTAAGAAGAGAGTTATTTTTTTGAAGATCGCAATCACTGTTTCCCTTAAAAATATACATAAAGACTTCTAATACGTCATTAAATTGGTGATATGGTAATATCTACATGCAAGCATAACAAGGTTGATGATGGAATATAATACACTAGTTGTCCACTTTCTGAACATACATTATGTCTGCGCTCCAGCTTAGTTTTAATTTGAATGTTTCACCTCTTGCATTCATTTTACCAGATCTTCATGAAATTCCTGCATTATCTAATCTTATATCTCCAGAGGTGAAGTTTCCAGTGATGTGCTTTCTTCAGAACAGCTTGTTCTTGTTGCTGCCCTGAAAACAAGAATGGATAGGAAATATAATTCTGTGATTAAATCCATTAACGAGTACAAAATAATTCCAAATTAATAACTTCATTGAACTCCACAATTGCAGAATTTAGATAAGTCCTAAAGGACACATCAATGTCAATGGCGTACAGATGGAATCACTAAATTAAAAATTCATTGTTCTGTACTGAATATTCAAAATCTAAAATATTCAGCTCAGATCTAGTCTGGTGGCAATCATTTGATTAGCATGTCTATACCAATACACGATATGTAGATTGTTATGCTTTGATGATAGTATTGGACATATAGAGCCTGAGGTAGAAGTCCGCGAACTGGTTTGAGCGGAGATCTAGCACACATTATGGATGCGTGCTCATATTTTAACTGCCTTGATGTATACTCATAGAGAACTTTTTTCAATACCATGTTACACCAAATTTGTAATGAAAGAGAAGTAAAAAGAATCATGAAATGCAGCACAGTCCAGTTAACTTAATGAACACCCAATCAGATCATGTTCACCAAATATTTCATTCCACACTTCTATTCTTTTGACTACATTTCAATCTGATTTGTATGTAATTTATTGTAATTACATCCAAATGTAATACATGCTAATTGTATGTACTCCATTCCAAATCTGTGTGCGTTTGCAGAAGTAGAAATTATGTGGTGCAGTGCATTTAATTTTTATGAGGCAATTTCCTCAAGTTCACTAATTAATTCAATGGTTTTGAGACACTATAAGGTAATTCATGAAGAAATCACACAAGCAACATCAAGCCAAACCTGTTTGTCTTGCCATGTCGCAGCACGCGTCTTCCTCAGCTCATCAGTGAGTTGCATCCCATCCTGTATGTCTCAGCATGATGTGTTTTCAGTGGCAATGAAGATGTGAAGTACAGTGTAGTACAGATCACATAGCCAGAGCATCGCTGCATCAAATATTTGAAGTACTGAAGATTCTCTTTGTATGAGAGATAATTTCTAAGCACGATATGAAGCATTTCACTTCCTGAGTCACAAATCATTCCACTGTTTCAAACTCATGAGGATATATCGCAGCTAGGATTTCCCCCTGTAGTACCATGCAGTGAGAGTGTGTTGTTTTCAAAGAGCGCGCCTCTTCTGGAATCTCTTAGGTCAATAATAGGTCAACAGCAATTGAGAGGTTATGTCAACAGGGCATTATTCAGGATCCCCATGCTACAATGCAGGCTGAATTGCTCACTTTCTTTTGGTCCATTAAAGTAAGGGCCATATAGTCTATACATTCAGACATAACTATTGGTATTTGTGTATAGTTCATATTCTTATACTGATTGAACTTGCTATGATTGCTCTTCTATGTATAAATACAGGGTCATTAAGTGTGAATAGTAGCATTTGCATTCAGATAGCCTCGCGAGATATTCTAGGTTAAAGAGTGCATGGATAGAGTCTGAAAGAACCATGTCTAAAAACTCAGACTATATGCCCTCTCCACCTAGCATGTAGCTAGTCTAGCTTCAGCAGACAGTGTATTTAAGACCATTGGCCCTATCAGGAATATAAGACAATCTGAGTTGATATATCATTTCATGAAGATAAGTGCCATACATGTTTAGGTGCGGCAATCGAACATGTAGGCCCCTATACATGTGTAGATTGCTTCTTTCAGATGCACTGATGCAACCGCAACTTCATCTGAACACTTAGCCTAGGCCACTAGCAGAGCGTATTATAGTGAGAGGGGGGGGGGGGGGGGGGGGGAGAAAAGCACTGCGGTCAGTTGCTAGCATTATGATGGAAGAAAACTGGTAAAGTGGTATGTGACTATTGTGACAGCATGGACATAAGATGTAGATGTAGATCCATGCAGGTGAGAGCCACGTCATGTCATGTGAATATGAGGACAACTCAGATAGCCCAGCAAGATTGTAGGCTGTTCAGCTGGAGACTATTAACAACACATTCTCTTAACTCAGATCTATGCCCCTCACCTTTACAGTGAGGCAAATGGAAAAGGGTGTAGTCTGAGTTATCAGACATAATTGTGTCCATACACAGCACATAGGCCTATATACACTCCACAGCCTACATCTCGGCTAACATTCAGACAGTGTAATAATTAAGATTACAAACTTAGTTCACTACTTCCCCATTAAGTGAAGGACACTCCAAACTTGTCAATACTATAGTGTTTGATTCTTTCGGATGCACTGATGCAACTACAACTTTGTCTGAACACTTAGCCTATGTTAGTACTTTCCCTCTACAACTTCTCTTGCAAAGCTGGAGAGATGAAAAGTCAGCCTTCTGCAAGGCATTGCAATGCACTCCAGCTAGCCTGGCTTCAAGGCTGTTTGTGCATTTGTAATTGAAACTTCAATAAACAATCAATTCATCTTGCTGATGTAGGCCACATCATTCCCAATTCCTTCTGCAGATATGGACTGAGAAAACAAGAAAGATTCAGTGATATAATCTTTAGAATACTAGACTCATATAATTTTGGATCAGAAATGTCAAATAGCCTGGAAACCAGGCTATGCAACCACAAGCCCTGACAGTGACATGCCACAGGGACAGCAAAACAAACAATCACCCCATTCATAAATTCTCTATTACACACACCACACTATATAGTGCTCTGTGTTGCAAATTACACATGTAGCATGCACCACTGGATTAGGGAGGTGGACACCTCCCTGTTCCTTTCAAAGCAGTGAGAATGAATAAGGAGGATGGTTTGAAAAGTGAAAATTTCCTTCAGATTTTAAGATCACGTGGATGTGAATATCATTAATATTAGAAGGAGCCATCATGCAGTGTATGAGTATTGACTAAATAAGGGAATGTGTCTCAACTTTCCATATCTCTTTGGAAAAATGCGAACTAACTTGTAGATTGCAGGCTGCAGAAGTCTCAGAAATTTACATTAATGAGACCTCTAGATAACCCAAGGCAAAGATTCCAGCCCTCATGGGCCATGTTTATCAACTTTTCAGAAATTTAAACGCATTTTCAAAGGCCTTTACGAACGCGTTTCCAAACGCATTTCCAAACGCGTTTAAAAAAACGGTGCGTTTATCAACTCCAAAGGCCTTTACGAACGTGTATCCAAACGCGTTTCCAAACGCGTTTAAAAAACGGTGCGTTTATCAACTCGATCGCCCAAGTCGAAAGCCGGCGTTGTCACCGAAAACATGTGGTTTAAACGCGTTTCAAAACAGCTTTGCGTTTATCTCGCTTGTTTACACGCGTTTCTGGTTTAAACGTGTTTAGGATCGTACAAATTTGCGTGTTTCAAAACAGCTTTCCAAACCCCATATTCAAAACACCTTTGCGTTTATCAACTCGTTTAAACGCGTTTGGAAACCTTAATTGTCCCCAAAAAAGAGTTGATAAACACACCCATGGAAACATGATTATAGTCTCATGATTCAGGCCCTGCCATATGCACTATTTGAGACAGACGTTCATGCTGGGCATATGCGTCTTCAAATTATAGACCTCAGTTGTATTACACAAATTGGCATATCATCGCAATTCATGTACACTTATATTTGAAATGCGAAAAATGTTATGCCGCGTTGCTCATTTAATTGGTAACACGAGTATGAATATGAAATAGTGGCCATTGCAAACATGATAGTTCTGGCTCTCACATACCAGCTTTCTTCCATTATATTGCCAACGACTGACTAGGGTGCTTTTGTTCCCCCCACTAATACGCTCTGCTAGATATGCAAGAGAGAAAGTACTGGCCTAGGCTACTTAGTCAGACAAAGTTGTGCATGTTGCATCAGTGCATCTGAAAGAAGTAATCACTATACAAGTTTATATAGACTGCCTTACCTAAACATGTATGTCACTCTACTGCATGAAATGTTATATCAACTCAGATTGTCTTACTTGTGATAGGGCCAATGGTCTATACACTGTCTAATGAAGCTAGACTAGCTACGTGCTAGGTGGAGAGGGCATATAGTCTGAGTTTTTAGACATGGTTCTTACAGACTCTATCCATGCACTCTTTAACCTAGAATATCTCGCGAGGCTATCTGAATGCAAATGCTAGTATTCACACTTAATGACCCTGTATTTATACATAGAAGAGCAATCATAGCAAGTTCAATCAGTATAAGAATATGAACTATACACAAATACCAATAGTTATGTCTGAATGTATAGACTATATGGCCCTTACTTTAATGGACCAAAAGAAAGTGAGCAATTCAGCCTGCATTGTAGCATGGGGATCCTGAATGATGCCCTGTTGACATAACCTCTCAATTGCTGTTGACCTATTATTGACCTAAGAGATTCCAGAAGAGGCGCGCTCTTTGAAAACAACACACTAGCACTGCACTGTACTACAGGGGAAAATCCTAGCTGCGATATATCCTCATGAGTTTGAAACAGTGGAATGATTTGTGACTCAGGAAGTGAAATGCTTCATATCGTGCTTATCTCTCATACAAAGAGAATCTTCAGTACTTCAAATATTTGATGCAGCGATGCTCTGGCTATGTGATCTGTACTACACTGTACTTCACATCTTCATTGCCACTGAAAACACATCATGCTGAGACATACAGGATGGGATGCAACTCACTGATGAGCTGAGGAAGACGCGTGCTGCGACATGGCAAGACAAACAGGTTTGGCTTGATGTTGCTTGTGTGATTTCTTCATGAATTACCTTTTTGTGTCTCAAAACCATTGAATTAATTAGTGAACTTGAGGAAATTGCCTCATGAAAATTAAATGCACTGCACCACATAATTTCTACTTCTGCAAACGTACACAGATGTGTAATGGAGTACATACAATTAGCATGTATTACATTTGGATGTAATTACAACAAATTACATACAAATCAAATTGAAATGTAGTCAAAAGAATAGAAGTGTGGAATGAAATATTTGGTGAACATGATCTGATTGGGTGTTCATTCAGTTAACTGGACTGTGCTGCATTTCATGATTCCTTTTACTTCTCTTTCCTGTATACAAATTTAGACTTATACATCGAGGCAGTGAAAATATGAGCACGCATCCATAATGTGTGCTAGATCTCCTCTTGCAGTCTACCTCAGGCTTTATAAGTCCAATACTATCATGTTATCAACTGAAGCATAACAATCTAAAGTTCTGTTATCAACGTATCATGTATTGGTATAGACATGCTAATCAATGATTGCCACCAGACTATAGAGCTGAGCTGAATATTTTAGATTTTGAATATTCAGTACAGAACAATATATCTTTAATTTAGTGATTCCATCTGTACACCACTGACATTGATGTGTCCTTTAGGACTTATCTAAATAATGCAATTATGGAGATCAATGAAGTTAATACTTTGGAATTATTTTGTAGTCGTTAATGGATTTAATCACAGAATTATATTTCCTATCCATTCTTGTTTTCAGGGCAGCAACAAGAACAAGCTGTTCTGAAGAAAGCACATCACTGGAAACTTGACCTCTGGAGATATAAGATTAGATAATGCAGGAATTTCATGAAGATCTGGTAAAATGAATGCAAGAGGTGGAACATTCAAATTAAAACTTAGCTGGAGCGCAGATGTTCAGAAAGTGGACAACTAGTGTATTATATTCCATCATGAACCTCGTTATGCTTGCATGTAGATATTACCATATCACCAATTTAATGACGTATTAGAAGTCTTTATGTATATTTTTAAGGGAAACAGTGATTGCGATCTTCAAAAAAATAACTCTTCTTAACCTTTTCATTTACAATTGCTGGTTCTAAATGCTGATTCTAGAACCTTCTATGTATGAACAGGTGATGAGTCAGGTGATGTAATTTTGCTGAATGTTCTACAGTTGTCCTCAAAATTATTCATACCCTTGTTAATTTTTATGATTTTTTATTTTTGTGATGAAATGAATGCATTTTGTCAAGTGTGTATATCAGTTATATGTGACCAACATGTGAAAGAATAACAACAATACACAATTCAAGAAATTCATCATTTCAGGGGTATTTTATTCATGGATTTTCAAAAAATGCCATGTTCAGAATTATTTGTACCCTAGGTTTACTGAGTCCAATGTCTTTCTTTAATAGTCAATAGCATAGCCTTTGTTTCTTATGACTGCTTCTAGACGGTTCTTGTACGTGTCCACAAGCTTCCTGCATGTCTTCTGGGGGATGTTGGCCCACTCTTCCTTGGCAAAAGCCTCAAGCTGGGACAGGTTGGTCGGTTTCCTAGCCAACACTCTGGTCTTCAAGTCTCGCCACAAGTTCTCAATTGGATTCAGGTCAGGACTCTGACTTGGCCATTCGAGGACGTTGACATCATTGTCCTTGAACCATTTCTTCACTACCTTGGCGGTATGTTTTGGATCATTGTCCTGCTGGTACTTCCAATTAGGGCCAAGCTGGAGTTTCTCAGCGGATTCCTTCACATTTTCATCAAGGATCGTGATGTAATCCTCCTTTCTCATGATTCCTTGGACCTTGACGAGGTTGCCTGTGCCACTGGAAGAGAAGCATCCCCATAGCATTATGTTTCCACCACCATGCTTGACGGTGGGCACAGTGTTCTTTGGAGTGTATGCTTCTCCTTTTTTCTTCCAGACGTATTCAACATCCATATGGCCAAATAACTCCAACTTTGTCTCATCAGACCACAGGATGGTTGACCAAAAGCTGGAATCTTGCTTTAGATGACCTTTAGCAAAGGCTAGGTGAGCCTCCAGATGCTTCTTCCTGAGCAGCGGGGTCTTCCGAGGCCTCCGTCCATGGAGACCTCCTCTGTGCAAGACTCGCTCAATAGTGGACCGTGACACCTTCGTCCCTGCCTGGTCAAGCGTTCGAAGTAGGGCCTTGGTTGTGGTCCGGGGGTTGTTGTTGACCTCTCGGCAGATTTTCCTGGCAAGTTTGGGGGACACCTTTCTCTTCCTGCCACGCCCACAAAGGTTTTTAACAGTATTGAACTTCTTGTGCTTGTTGATAATGCTCTGCACGGTTGCCACAGGGACATCATATTGCTTCGAAATGGCCTTATAACCCTTTCCTTCAATGTGGGCACGCACAAGACGTTGCCGTAGGTCCTCACTGAGCTCCTTCTTCTTGGCCATGATGATCAGAAACTGAGAATGACCAGAATGTGTTTGACAATGGTTTAACATTTGGTCAACAAAAAAGGTATTTAATCCATTGGAACATCTTGAAATAACTATAGGACAAAGATTAACACATTCTCAGGAAAGGAAAACAATGGATACTATGAAGAAAGAACATTTTTGTTGAGGTATTGTCAGGGGTATGAATAATTCTGAACATGAGGGAAAAATAACTTTTAGACTTATCTATTATTATGCAAATGAAGTTTAGCCAACTCATATGTGGATTTGTGCATAGCAACAAGTAGACAAAAGATACACAGGAAGTACCAACATAATAGCTTTTACAAAGGAAGAATCTAACAAAGACTGTTATTTTCAATGGGGTATGAATAATTTTGAGGACAACTGTATGTAGGAGAATTCAACTGAGGCATGTTTTTTTTTTTAAAAAGGTATCAGACCATTACGATATAAGGTAGAGAAATGGGAGCAGTTGCAGAAGGAAGTGGGCTCAAGGAAGAGCCCTCATCCCTGTCCCTCCTCCGAGGAGTAGGGGTGAGTAACCAATTGAGGGATTGAGGAGGACAAAAGAAGGAAAGAAAGTTGTGGGGATGGGGAAGGTGGAAGAGAAAAAAAACTTATGTGAAGTTTAAGGATCTTCACTTGTTTTCTTCAGGTAATTTTTCTTCTTCTCCCCCTTCCCCTTCCCCTCCTCTCGACATACATCTTCCCCATACCTTCCCATTGCAGTTTCCTCTCATTTCCTTCCTCCGTCCCATATTTTCTCCTGATGCACCTCAAATATCAATGGCCTTCCTCTCCTTCCCTGTTCCTCTCACTCCTCCTCTTTTCCCACTCCCTCTTCCTCCATTACTTCCTCACCTCTCCCTTATAGTCCCTCTTCTACTTCTCATACACATCTATCCCTCATCTTCCTATCCTCCCCTTCTCCTCCCGTCTTTCTAATCCTCTTTTCCTCCCCCTGATCCTCCCCCCCCCCCCCCCCACTGTTCCCTATTCCTCTCATGCAGGTGATTTTTCTCTCTGATTTTACTCTACTTCCCCTTCTACTCTTCTAGCATCCCCTCTTCCTTCTCCTCTTTCTCTACCTTCACATCCTCCCCTTTCGCTCCATGTCCTGTACCCCCTCTCCTCTTGCACCTCATCTTTTCCTGAACTTCCTATCCCTCCCGTCCTAGCTCCCCATCTTCCTCCACCTCCTTCCCTTATTCCCCAACCCTCCATTTCTCCCCTAGTGCACCTCATCTATCCCTGATAATTTCCTCCTTCTTCCCATCCTGAAGCTCCTCGCCGCTCCCTTTTCATACTTATTTTCTCTTCCTCCACCCTTTCACCTTTCACCCTCTGGCCTCTGCCCCCCCCCCCCCCCATTTATCCCTCATACACATCATTTACCCCACTCTTCTTCTTCTTCGTCCTCCTCCCCCTCCTCCTCCTCCTCTTCCCTTATTTTCTCTTCCTCCATCTCTTCCCCATAATGGGGCAAAGCTATTTGGAGCCCTTTTACCAATACAGTATTACACCAGTCTGTGGGGCTCTGCTCGCCTCATGCAAAAGTGGGGTGCAGAGAGCCACGATGTGTGTTATTGCGGTCTCGGGTCTATAGGCTATAGGACGGCCTGATCAAAATTCAACCCAAAATCTAGCTGAATCTAAATCCGCTGAAAGTAAGCTTCTAGTTCTAAAAATGTGTGAAAGGTTTTTACACATTTTTTTTTTCTACATTTTTTATGGTATTTCCATGATTCTATTTTTTGACCTGCAATCGTGCTGCAATACCTTTCCTGCAGAGAGCAGTGCATTGACTGTCCTTTATTATTAAGGAATTGTTAGAGTGTGAAAGACTTTAAGCACTTTATCATGCATGCCTGGTCTAATTAATAGCAATAATACATTGAAAATTGCCACTCATTGTGTTTGAGCTTTAACAAAAGTTTAATGACTGCAGATGCTGCCATATTGGTAATCCAGAACAAAATGTTAGATTGCAATTAGCTGACTCTGATGAAAACCCATTTTGGCCCTTTACACTATTTGTCAATGTGTACATAAAAAGTATGAATGTATGTTTGTAGTATAAACCATTCAAGGCATTGTATTACAAATGTGGACATCACCAAATTCTGAAAAAAAAGTGTATGAAACACTATAACAAATATGGAAGGCTCACTTTGTGACAAGATACTTAACAGTTGTATTCAAATAGTGAAAGAGAAAGATATTTTCTGCATTTCGCTTGTGAGGCTCAGCTCCTTTTTCAAATATAAGCTGGTAACAACTATTTGTTGGTACATGTATAGTATTGACCTTGACAACTCACTTTTAGGATGTGCAAGATAATTTGAAATGTGTTTCAGTAGTATATTCAAGTTTTTGGGGAAAAATAACTTTGCATTTTCTTCTATCCATCAATGCTTGTGTGTGAACCTTCAACAATGTACACAACATTGAAGTTTTAGGTATGGGAGAAGAGGTAAAATCTAAATAGTAGTTATGTGAACTACTTGATTTCCACTTGACTGACCTTCAAGTTTAAGACAGTGTTATAGAAGTAAAATATTTCTTTATTCTGTAACACTTTAATCATGATCCTTCTGTGAATAGAATAAGCCGATTCAATCTGGAGATGCGCTACTGTTTTGTACTATTTTTCTCTTATGCATAATAAATAATAGTGTACTATCATTTAATTGCTCTAAGAGTGGTATTTGACTATTTGTATTTAATATGTAATTGGCATGCAGATTTACCCTACGTGACAGTTCTTGTTTTTTGTCAGGCTCCTTTCTTAACAGACATCAATAATGATAATCGTTTGTCTCACAATGTATAGTCAACGGAATCTAAACAGATCATGATGTTTTGTGTGCCGCTGCAACACTTCGACAGGTGTGAAATTGTAGTAAGTAGGGTATTTAAACCCCTACTTACTACAATTTTGTATCACACCTGACGAAGTGTTGCAGTGGCTCACGAAACTTTGTCATCTTTTTTGATTCCGTTGACCATACACTACGAGACAAACAATTATATTTAGCATTATTGATCAATTTGATTATTTCCATTTATTTGGTAGGGCTAGGTAGGCTGTGCAGGATCTGTGGACAAATTTGGAAAGCTATTCATTATACTGCATGTAGATTTGTGCAGAAGTATCAAATATCCCTCACACAAGATCATATGATAGAGTATATCTATTGATCTTATTTTGTAAAGCTGACACGGTAAACACAAAAATGTCTTGACAGCATTTTGAAATGTCTTAATTGTAATGAATCTAAACTCATTGAAATTGATAACTACTTTATGCAATGTAATTTCAGAGAAGCATCTTGACTCCAAATGACTGTCCTTCTAACATATGTTTTTCAGCCCAGTGAAATATGTCTTCACCTGTCTTACCAAAATCATGTCCTTTGATCAGAAAGACGAACATGCAGTTTGCATACATTAGTTGTTGCTATGTCAGGTAAACTTGGACAAGCATTAATGTTGATATTGGTAGCTTACATTTACTTTTGTGGAAGAAAACAAGCATTATGAATGAATACTACCTTCTTACTTCTCTATTTTATAGCAATAACATCAAAGTTTAGATATAATGCTATGTGTCACCTGATTTCGCTGTAATTACAGCGAAAATATGCCACAACAGAGTCTTTTGCATCAAACTGACTTTCGCTGGAATTACAGTGAAATCAAGTCAAGACACCTGACCAATTTCGCTGTAATTTCAGCAAAACATCAAGTTAAGATGCACACCCAATTTCGCTGGAATTACAGCGAAATATCGAGTCAAGGCATCTTCCTGGTTTCGCTGTAATTACAGCAAAATATCAAATCAACACACCAACGTTCCCACTTTTCCTGTAATTACAGCAAAATAACATTGCAAAACACCTTCCTAATTTTGCTGTAATTACAGCAAAATTGAATTGTGCCAAGCCTTGTATTTGAAAATTAAGAAAAGCTTTCATTATTGATGATGCTGTGTTTTTGCTCAGTTAGGGCAGATTTTTAAAAAACTTGGGAAACGCGCAAATTACCCAAATCCAACACAACAATGTTTACTGTACTTGCAAGTCATGTCATCATCACAACTCAACCCACAATTTTGATTGTATACACCTGTTAAAGTAATGCCACGTTATTAAACTTGTTTGTGCCAAAATGTTCACATCCACTGTAATCAAGGAAAGATAAAAACAAAGTTTGAGCATAGAAATGCCAATATGTTTGTACCGGTTTGTTTGTTAGGTTTGTACCATGACAGAGCAAATAGAACACCATGGAAAACATGATGCACAAAATATGTCGAAAGGGCTTTGATAAAGTACCTCCACCTCCTATTGGCTTCAGTGTTTGGATGATCCAGCATAAGTATCTCGATGCATGGGATGTTTTAATATTTCAGCACATTTCAGAGCATCCAAGAAGGAAACTTTGCCAACCCTTTATTTGTTCACCACAACATGAACCACGAGTTATGAATGAGAGTATGGGGCAAGCCACAATCAGTCATAAAAGTGATGAGACCATTAACATTATGCGCTAGACTCATAAAGAAAATGTACCTATCAACTTTCATACTCTTTCTGCTAACGATATATGCTTGTCATACGTTGGTGTAATAGACCTTACAGTGTGTGACCTTGACTCAAATTTGACCCAAGACACAACATCAACACCTAGGTCACAATAACAGGGACGCAATGGTGACATCATTCTTTAGACTCTCAATCTGGAGATTAAGGGTTCAAACTTAGCCGCTGCCAGTTACATTTTTCAGCCAAACATTTTAAGCCACATACTGCAGCTGCTCCAAACATTAGAGAGAAATAAGAACGTGCTAGGATCCTTTGATCAATAATGCAGAACCCTCATGAAAAGGCAGTGACTAGGGTGATAATGCCGATGAGGCTACCCCACGTAAGACCATATTTTTATTATGGCTCCTTTCCTGGAGCGTCTAGACTAATAAATTTTAATTCAAATCTAGCGTTCTCACTGTTTTTCACTTATTCTGTTGATCTTGTTTAAAACTCGTTGTACAATGCCGCTGTGTGACAGGGTCCTGTAAAAGAAAGCCCCGTCCAAAACCTCCCAGAAATTTTGTGATCATTATAATTCTGCTTAAAGTTAGATATCAATTCCCTTATTTTGAGGAAAGTGCTTAATGTATTTCCCGTGGTGTGTACAAAATTATATATTTGGGCCTGCAAAAGGACTTACCTGTCGTTAATGCGACAAGCACTAACATCCTTATTTTTTCCGGAAGAGGACATGACTGCAAAAAAGATTTGAATGTGGATGCGTTTGTACACCATGAGAGGATTCTTCCTATTTTGCAGTATGGATGATTGCAAATTGATAGTGGAGAAAGGGTACTTTATTTAATGCTCAGGTTATGATAGCTCTGCAACTAGCTGGGGCAAGGCCGAGTACAAATGCAAAGTATGTCACGCTCAGTTCAATGTCAACCAGACAGAAAGAGCAAAGCAGTTTCTATGATTATGAACTTAATAATGTGGAATGACCAGACAGGAATTTCTACTGGTACATTGCTTGTCCTCTGTTTGCTATGAAAACAGTTTTAGACAGAGTCTATAGCTAGAAGGGGTCAAGAAGTCAGGAAGTAATATTATTTATTACACATTCAGGGATTACCATAAATACACTGTCTGCAATGTTCGATGCGAATGACCGTCCTCGCATTATGAGTACAGCGCATCAGCATTGCAACATGTGTCAAGACCCTGTCTTTAAAAGAATTGCAATTGATATAAAGTGTAACTCTGTACACTGTACAATAGTCATAGGGAATGAGACTTGTGCTCAATTTAAATCAATTGCAACTCTTTATAAGATATGGCCCGAGTGATACTTCTAGAGTGTGCATCAAACCACAGTTCACAAACACTTTACCGCAACTCTGCAATGTAATAGCCTGTTTGTGTCTGACAAAAATATGCACATTGGTGAGCTTTCTCAGGATGCTTATGACTTGTGATAAGTTTATGCTCAGCTTGTACAGGGATTTCTTATTTTTATACCAATACTAAAAATGAATCATACATACATGTATGCTGTACCAGTTGTGTGGTATTATTGTCAACATCAATGTAATACAATGTGCAGCTATGCATTGTTTGAGAATGTGATGAGTGTATCTTAAAAGAAGAGTTGTGTGGATAAGAGGGAGTTAAGTATGTATCTGTTTCTGTGACTGTACCTGTGCTGCATGTATTAGGTTTAAAAAACATCTTTGATACTTTCGAAGAAAAAAAAATAAAAAAAGGTTTCAACTCGATTCAAGCTGAAATTTACACATGCTTAAGTCAGGGGATGTCAATTTTGTTAAAAGCAGGTTTCCTGATATTACATCAATTATTATTCTTGTAATAATCATTTGAAGTTTCAATGAGATTTTTCACTTTGGACCTGAAGGTTTGTGTGTATCAGAAACTTGGATTTAGAATTGATGGAAACAAAATTGATCTGCAGAGGCATCGTGTATCCCCCCCCCCCCCCCCCCCTCACGAAGTCACACTGTTTTTTCTTTGTCCATTCAGCCATTATTTGGAGGGAACTCACATTTTGTTCTTTCTAAGGAGTTGTGTGGGATTTAAAACAAAGGCCTACCAAGAAGCCAGTTTGTGGTTGCAATTTGCACATGAGCAGATAAACACTGGTACAAATGACTTTGGGTCACTTGTACTAGTCAAAGAGTAAATTACACATTCATGGGATGGTCAACCACAGTTATACCATACTTAAGATTAAGATTTAACCATAATTAAGATTCAATCGTTTTGTTGTTTACTTTAATTTGCTCTTCAAATTGGAACATTTGCTTTCAAGTTGTATTTATTGACGTTCTTGTCATCTTTATCTATAATGCAATGTGTGTTCCATTTTAGGATGAAAGTCTGATTATCAAAATACATTGATGCCATTTTGCCAAAAAAAAAATAGTATTTTTTCCCTAAAAACGCTCTGGTCGGTGTGATATGTCATCCTGTACACGTACAGAGAGATGCCCGTCATAAAACAGATAACAATTCTGGATCGTATAAGTAGTTTTATGTTTGACATAAATGTTGCTTTTCACCCTATGACTAGACTTGAGCAGCAGAGGTTTCATATTGTAATTGTATTTTTTAGCATTAATCAGGCGTTAATGCTATACACAACAGTATGCCAATATCAATATCAGGCAACATTGTGGTGGTAGGTCTTTTGTTGAAACTTACCATCTGTGCTAAATATTGTATTGAATAGCAATGCGAAACACGGCAAGAGTATTGGATTTTTCGTATTCTTTCTCGTCACTGATATTGTGATTCTGCTTTTCGAATGCCATAAATGTTCCAATAAGGGATAAATAACTCTGGTTTCAGATTGGATATTTTGTTGTGATGCGAGTCCGTATGGATGAGGTTGTGAGAAAGCTGTATCTGCAATTACGGAGTAGAGTGGTGGAAGCGAGTTAGATCTCAATGTGTCACTTGTGGGTTTTTCCACCATCAATGAAAAAAAAATCACAAAGTGTATATTTTTTCGGGCGGCATGTAAATGGTAAAATATGCAAGTGGAGAGGAGAAGGAGGAGGGGAGAAAGGGAGGTGGGGGAGAAGGAGAGAGAGAAGGGGGGAGGGGAGAAAGGGAGGTGGGGGAGAAGGAGAGAGAAAAGGGAGGAGAGGAGAAAGGGAAGTGGGGGAGAAAGAGAGAGAGAGAAGGGAGGAGATGAGGGAGAGAAACAGATATTATGGAGGGGTGAGAAAGAGGGAGAGAGAAAGTGAGAGATAAGAGGAAGTATATGAGAGACCAAAAGAGAGGAGGGGGAGAGAGAGAGGGAAAGATGAAAAGAGGAAGGAAGGAAGAGGAATAGATGAAGAGGATCCCTACCTCAAAAATCATCATGTTCTCCGTTACCATTTTTGTCATCACAATTTTAACATTCACACCCACCATCGTCCTCTTCCTCATACCACTTCACCTCATCAGCATCATCACCATCACCAGCATTACAATCACCATCATGATGTCATGTATTCACAAAGGTGAATTAACTTAATACGTGTCGTAACCCTGCAGTAACTTGCGGGCGCAGTACAGCACAACATGAAGCATTATTATTGATTCAATATCATCGATTTTGTCCTCGAAATCACCTTAGTATATTGAGTTTCTCCACATAAAGATTACATCAAATAATTTAAATCACCCACTGTTGTGATTCTGTGATGAAAATCAATGAATTTGTGACAGCATCAGATGATAGTTTGCGTCCTATCAAGTTAGTCTACGTTAAGTACGAGGTCTATTACCGTTGCGAATCCGGGCCATTGTCATGATTGTGAAATATCATGATCAAAACCTATGTTATTACTACCGCCATCGTAACCATCACCATCATCATAATCATCATGAACATCATGTATATCCACATCACTACCATCATCCTCGTTATTACTGTACAAGAATGTGGTTTAACCCTTCCTGGGACAACCAAATTGCTGCTTAATGGGAGATCTACGCGCATTACTGGTTACAAAATGCACTCCTGGCACACAAAGAATTATCTACGCACAGAGCTGCCCCGAAAAGAGCGAACATAATCGTGGCGATCATTGCCGTTTAACCATTCATGTTCCACATGCGATTTTTTCCACGAGAAATGCACACACACCCCATAGAGAAGACGTTTATCTGGCACACAAAGGGTTAAAGTCGTTGGCCACATTTTATTACATCGTGAATGTCAGGAAGTTCCTGCGTTGTACTAGACTAGTACTTACTTCTCTGAAATCGTTCAGCTTGGTTTAGACTCGTTTGATTTATGGTGGTACAGTACATACACTTTTACTCTCGCATACTTCAGAACTTAAAAGCCACCTCAATGAAGAATTGCTTCATAGAATAATTCGTCATGCACTTATTCATATCCAAATATCCTCTGTTTTGATTCTGGGTGGAGATAGTAATTTACTCTGCAGTATCAAAGAAGTGTGTCGGAGCTTTGAATCAAAATTATAATAGTAGTCTGTTAATATCTTTTCTTGCTTTCACAGTCATGTACCCCACCCAATCTCTATCATCTCTCTCTCTCTCTCTCTCTCTCTCTCTCTCTCTCTCTCTCTCTCCTCCCCCCCCTTTCCTCCCTTTCATCTCACTTTTTATCACTCCCACTTCCCCCTTTTCTCCTGCTTGCTCTTCCGTCTATCTCTCTGTATCTCTCTACCCCCCTCTCTCTTTCTCTCTTTCTTTCTCTCTTTCTCTCTCTTTCTCTCTCTCTCTCTCTCTCTCTCTCTCTCTCTCTCTCTCTCTCTCTCCCTCAGTTATTATTGTGAAACAAATGTGTATTTACTGTGTACTACGAAGCCTACACCTTACAATCCTTGCCTTTTATAGGCTCCCTCCATAAATTACAATGTTTCAGGTCTGCTCTGATTCGTCTGTATGATTGGTATAATGACAAATACATTTGGCGTCAATTGAGTTCACTACAATAAACAAGAACATATTTCAAAATTAGACAGTGAAAGCTGGAATGGACTTGGAAAAGAATCCATATTTTGTAATTATGGTAGTTGATTCTAGTAGATGTCTGAGTTATGTTCCTGACGAGGGGAGGGGAGGTGGAGGGTAGGGGAGGGGGGGGGGGGGGTGAAAAAGACAAAACAAAGACAACTAGACAAAGTAAGAGAAAGAGGAAGACCAAGAAGATAAGAAGGAAACACATAGGGATAAAAGATGGTGGAGTGAAGTACGTCTATGCACACACATTCATCTTCAAAATAAACTCCTCAACAACCTTGATGCATTGTAAATTGTTTATTTAAATAAAACATTCAAATATGAGTTGCACAAAAAATACATTTTTTACACTGTACATATAACATTACCACTCACGGACAACCGAGCAATAAGTTCAACAAAAAAAACTTGGAATAATTTTTTTCATACGTCTGAACAATTCTGCTGAGAGCCATTATACTATTGATTTCTTTTAACTCTAGGAACCCTTCTTAACTTCCAGGAGGCATGGCATATAATATTAATAACAATTTGTATATTACTTATCATACAGCACTTAATATGAAGCAATTTCACCTCTCTAAGTGCTTTACACTATCATTAGCCCGCTCATATTCTACTCCCGAGAAAAGTTCCTATTAGCAATGCATATCATATCGTTCGAGTGACAAATATGGTGGTCATGTCTGAGTACACATGTTTTCTCGGACATTGGTAAGGTTCAAGCCTATTTACTTGCAAATCTTTCATCATACTTGTGTGTATCTTCATTCTCTCTCAGTACCGACCACTGATAGTCCCATGTCAATTACAACACAGTTCGTTGCTTATGGGACTGCGAGAGTTGAAGTCCCCTATCAATATATATGATATATGAATTGTAATTTGGCACGGTTTGCATCCAGGAGGAAGAGAGCTCTAGTTTGTGTAAAAACAAAATCAGAAAATAACACATAAGTGAAGTAGAGCAGTTTTTGTCTAAAATTGAAGGAGTTAAGTACAATGGTACACTGCATCATTTCCGTCCCTCCGAGTCAAAAAAGCCAATTCTGTTTTGATCATCCGAAAAATGTCTTTCCTCTCTAACCTCTGTGTGTGCCAAATGTGGTTTATGCACTGTAAGTCATACACACAATTCCCATAGGGTTACAATTTATATTTCACTAAAGGGGTTAATTAAAGATAGGTCATATATAGGCACCCTGCTGATTCTTGGTGATATCAGGAGCTATACTGGCGTTAACCCTTAGCATGCTACTTGTCGAGTATTGCACCATCAATACACACAAATCCCACACAGAGCAGATTTTTTTCTGGAACCCAATCGATAAAATGTGCATCAAGATCACATGTGAAAAAGAGCAGCTGAATGGTGAACAGCAGTGCAAAGCCTTTGTATCGTACATTGCTGAGATATACATTTCCCTAGCTGGCATATCAGCATAATTATATTACATGTACAATATATAACCCTTTGAACTGAACAGGTGAAACATACTGTATGTTTTATGTACAGAGTGCTTGTATGTATGTAAAGTATGTACCTTAGAAAACATGGCAACAGAAGTCATTTATTGTTGCAACTACGTGACACAGCACTCACATCATTAACAAATCTGCTATTTTGCATTTTCTACCACAGCTTTAAAGCTGATTTAACAACATTTAATGAATTGAAGATCTGCATTTTCCCTTCGTTTTGGTGCACGTTTAATAAAAATCCAATAAATGGTTGCTATGACTTAAGTGAGCTGCATACGTCAATGAGTGGAGATACAAACCGTCACAAGCCTAAACTCAACGCTGGCCTTTAGAAGCGGCCTTTCTGTACAGATGGCTGCAATATATAAAACAAGTGTGACTGTACAATGAATATGATACAATACCAGTTTGACACGAATCAGGCAGTTACGTTTTACTTTGCATAATAGATAGAGTCAGTAATTCCACGGCACTTCAGCATCGTAAGGTTATTAATGAATGTACCTGATTCAGGTGCATTCTAATCACTATGTCTCGATCATGAGACTCTATGTACAAAACATATTACCAATACGGATGCTTCTTCACAATCACACAAACATTCACAACGAGAATTGAACAAGTGCATCACGTGACTACACTCTACTGGATATTGTTAAGTTCTTCAATGCATAATCTGTACATGTAGACTTCAGATAATCATAACCTACTCGTGGTTCAACTAAGCCATTTTCATAGTTTACATGTATTCACAAATTTCCCCTTAGCTGCGCACAGGTAGTAACATTTTTTTCATTCACCTGTACTGTGAGTTGTCGCTACTTGGAAAACCCTCAGGCAAGCTTCGGTGTTATCACTAGCTATGTATTGCTTGAATGGTAATAGCATTCAATTAGGATACATAATGAGAGTGGCCTATTGTATGTACACATGTATCAATATTGCCAGCTTATTTCACCACTTATTGTGCACAAAATTTGTTTTGTAATTCTGACAATTTTGCCAACTCATATTGTGAAATATTATTCGCAATTATATTATTGACATCCTCTCAAAATGTTTTAAAAATGTTTTAAAGAAAGGAACAAGTTACCATTATCACTTTCATGGAATGATTTTAATCAATTTTAGGGTCATCAAATCAACTACAGTAGGATGCGATCATTCTTGTTGAGCAAACAAACATTAACACGTACATAAAACACAAGTCATATGTAGAGTAAGCATTATATGCCTATTGAATGGTCACAATCAAATATCACAATTAATATACAATGCACTGTTTTAGAACTTATACACGTAGGGGGAAATTCTAATTAACATACCATATTTAAAATAACATTTACCAGCTGCGTGTTATATGTTTTACAGTCAGACAGTCTGTCTTTGTGTTGAATTACTTATAATGAATTTCTATAATGAGCAACACTTCATTTCATTTCTGACATGGATATGAATTGACTAAGCAGCACTATTGCTCCAGTACAGGTTACACACTTGATAGTCTACAGTCACAGACTCAATTAAGTCACTTCTCAAAACAAGTGTCTGTGATATAAGACTAGCGCATTGATACAAGCATTACGAAAGCTAGGCTTTGCACTTGCAGACATACTCACCAAGTGACTGAAAAGTGTTTGTGCCAGCGAACTACACACTAAGTAGCAATGTGTTGCAAATTGGAGTTCGTTACTCTTTTGAGGACCATGGCAAAAAAGAGATCAGCAAATAGCACTGCTTTGGTTAGCTTGGTTTCCAGGTTGTTGGGCATTTTTTATTCAAACTACACAATGAATGGGTCTGGCTGCAGTAGACTAATAATTCTCGCTTCCTTTTCCGGCTTGCCAAAAAATGAGGAAAATGAAAAGAGTGCTTAGTCTTGGAGTACTAGACTCTATATTCTTTAGTTTTAATAAAAAAAAATGTCCACAAGCCTGGAAGGCAGGCTATGCTGCAATACACATTATATACATTCTTATGTTTAAGCTACACAAACAAAAAAAGTATTTACAAATGGTGATACCCAGGACATTTGGCAAGACATTTGGGAGGTTCAGAGTATGCAGAAACATATCAGAACCATGTACGACTAAAACATTATCATTAGTAACATGATATTGACTTGGCAAGAAAGTATAAGTCGGAAAACATATAATCATCTGACTGTCAGGAAATAGCATATCAAGCAAGCAATCATAACTCTGGAGCACTTTGCAGTTGGCACCTGACTAAGAACATGTCATTTTCTGTTTTCACAGGAAACATAAATTTCATATATTGCCTCAGTTTCCAACCAGAGTTCAACTCATTTTAAGATTTTAAACATAGCAATTATGGTACACATAATGAAATCAAAATGTGTTATTACAAGGGACAGTTTGCAATGGCAACTTAAAGGAATTATAAAACAAGCAGCCAAAATGATTCCTTATAAGGTTTTTAAAAGTCTAGTTTTGATGCTAATCTGTGATCTCCCAACCAAGTATCAAACAGGTCATTACAATAATCATGCTTGTCAAGTTGCAAAATCCTTATTTCTATGTCTCTCTCTCTCTTCATACAACATAACGTAGAGGAGAAGATGATGTCCTTGATTTGTACAAGAATTCCAAATTGTGGTAATAATCACAGAAATTCACAAACGCTGAGAAAAAATAAATACTGCACCAATACCCAGCTCTCTGCCATATATTTGTGAGCATTATGTACACGGATATCTATACAGACTCATTCCACACAAATTGGCAACATATGATTTTTACATATACATACATGTAAAGTACAATAATCACACATGAATTTTGCATAAGTTCATTATTACACCTTCTGTTATAGCCTCTATGTACAATGAAATTAAATGAAATATCCGTTCTTTGAATTGCGGTATTTTGGTTTACAATTTGTTGATGTCACGGACAGTCTTGGATTCTATGTTTCTATGAGGAAGATTAATTAATGGAAATTGACAAATTAAGTTGTTTACTACGCATTTAATGAATCGATGGTACTGAGAGTGTCAAGTCACAGAAGAAGTGACAAAGTACCAACATTTCAAAAAAGCAGGGCAAAGCAAGATCTGTATCCAAATGCTACAATCAACACAATTTATCTATAAATGATTCCTACATTCATAATTAACAAAACGAATGATTGATATTAATCATTTACAATTTTCAAGCACCAAAAATATACAGAGGATTCACTGAAAAGAGTTTCCACATGTTTCCTCTGTAGAAATGTTTCCTGATCTGTATACAAACTCTGTTAGGATTGATCATGATTTTCTCACCTTCACACTTTTTTGTTATTGCCACATATCATTTCTGGACTGACAATCTCCAAAATTTGACAAAAAGAATATGATGCTACAGAGATGAAACATAAATTGTCATCAAAAGTATTGAATGGGTTAGTACATATTGTTTTGTTCAAGAACAAATAGCTGTGATTTCTCTTGGAGATACTGTTCAAATTATTGCACATGAAAATAATAAAATAAACATGTATCTCATGATATATGTCCTATGAAAGGGAATTGCACTGTAAATAAAACAGACAAATAAACAGTATACAAACTGGACACCAGTTTGATTTAATAACAGTAGAAGTAGCAGAAGAATTAAGAGTACTAATAGTAGAAGCAGAAGAAGTAGTAACAGTAGTAATAGTAGAAGTAGAAGAAGTAGTAGCAGTAGTTGTAAGTATAAGAGAAGTTGTAGTAGTAGTAGTAGTAGTAGTAGTAGTAGTAGTAGTAGTAGTAGTAGTAGTAGTAGTAGTAGTAGTAGTAGTAATAGTGGAAGTATTAGTAGTAGTACAGCTCCCCCCCCCCCAACCCACCGAGCCCCCTCAATCATTGTCATTGTTTTATTCCGCAATCATCAAATAGTCTACATCATCCAGACTCATTATGAACTCACTTACGAAAAGAAGGTCTGAAAAGAAGGTCTGAAAAATTAGTAAGATATTTTTTCTTCTGAATTGCCATCTTCCACCCATAGCTGCACCCTTCCTTAAATAATTCTTGTTTGTGTGTATGATTTTCAAAATATATCATCACTGCAGTTGTATCCTTGGACAAAAACATGCTTAATAAAGCCACAGAGACCATTGTCTAATAAGACCACCTGTCTGTTATTTGACTTACATTAGCAGGCCTGGAAAACCCCATTGGCCTACTACACATCTTCATGCCAATGGTAATGAGAGAGTTAACCCTTACATTACCAGGCCTTGAAAACCCCATTGGCCTACTACACATCTTCATGCCAGTGGTAATGAGAGATTCCCATGGAAGGGGATGAAGTGGTTAAGACTCTAAACGATGGACTGCCATTCTCCCATAACCATAGGTCATCTCTAAATGATACAATCGCTATAATTAAACATAGCACTACAGATTTGGTGATTACAGCAGAACGCTACTGCAATGATCTCCAACTTTTGACTCTTTATATGCCAGGGATACTGTTGCTCTGTGCGAGTTGTATGCATAAATTTGTGCAAAAATGCATCAATGATGCGGAAAGAGTTATATCTCATCTCATCAGAGAAGCTTGGTGGAGTGCACCAATCCTGCTCTAGCAACAAGGATATTCTGTCCATGAAGACTGTTGAGGGAAGGGGAAGCACTCGTTATTCCAAAGGCTTGTTAATCTGAAAACCAAATAAGGTTCGTTATTCTGAAGGTTCGTTAGTCCGGGAAAGAAATAAGTTTCGTTATTTGAAGGGTCGTTATTCCGAAAGATCGTTATTCCAAAGGTTCAGATTAACGAACCTTCAGAAAAACGAGCCTTATTTCGTTATTCTGAAGGTTCGTTAGTCCGGGAAAGAAATAAGTTTCGTTATTTGAAGGGTCGTTATTCCGAAAGATTGTTATTCCAAAGGTTCAGATTAACGAACCTTCAGAAAAACGAGCCTTATTTCGTTTTTCGGACTAACGAGCCTTCGGAATAACGAACCTTATTTAGTTTTCAGATTAACGAACCTTCAGAATATTTTGAACTGTAACCAGGGGAAGTGCAAAAGTCGGGTCTGATGAACAGACTAATACTCCAGTTTCATGCATGGCACACACCTAGTTTGTTTGGAAGCACCTCCACCCAAAATAAAGTCAGCCAACCTTCCCATTTCCTCTCATTACGGGACAGGGACAGTGACGGCCTACAACACACACTTGTCACGACCCAGAAAAACAACTGGTGGCCAGAGATTGAGGGGAAAGATCACCCCGTAATTGTCTTCAATCTATAAGACAGAGTCAGCTGTCTGAAGCAAATAGGGGTCAACATTTCTAAGCCCCATTTCCCTTGATCGTCTCGTTTCTTTCTGTTTGTTTGTGTATGTGTGTGTGTGTGTGTGTGTGTGTGAGTGTGAAGATAGATTGTAGTGTGTATATGAACATGGCAAGTTTCAATGCATTTTCTAGATATCACAAATATACAGTAACATTGACAACAGATGTCCTTCAAATGCATTTTGTCACATCAGATCAAAAGTGTGGGTAGCTAGATATTACAAACACATACCGTAGTAACATTGACAACAGATGCCCTTTAAATGCATTTTGTCACATCATATCAAGACTGTGGTTCCGCACCTTATAGGTCTGTGTGCCAATTTGATTTCATTGCAGCGCCAAACTGCCAAGATATTAATTACTCGGCTCTCTCTCAATCTTACATCTTGAGAGCGTCTGCCAAAGATTATGGTTGCACAAAATGTACTTGTGTTAGTTTCTGTAATCTCACATGACACTTGAATAGATGTCCCTTCACCGCAGAGAGCATTGAGCAGGATAACCTTTCATCTGGGATCACCCACAATGCAATGGGAACAACAGGCATGATCTCCATGTAGAAGGAAACCCAAATGATTTGAATGAGGATTTTCTACAAATGGACTCTTTGGGCAAAGGCAATCAAGTGAGCGTTTAAAGAAGAAAATAGATTATCACCTCAATAATGATTTTATTAATTTTCACACAAATGTGCAAATTATTATAATCTTTTTTTTCGCCAGAATATGGACTGCCCCCATATGAACCCCTAGTCTGGTAGCCAGGCAGATCTCTAAGTGTGCAGATATACTGGACAAGAATTCTTTAAGATTCCTGCATAAAAATTTGATCTCTTCCCGTCCCTCGTAAAAAATGCCAGACTTCTCTTCCTCCCGGTGTAGAATTGATTTCATGGCTTGACCGGTTCATGGCAGTGGGCATGATGGGATTGTTATCGGACCAACCCCCCCTGATACAATCGCCTAATTTCCCCTCGTTATCTTCGCATCCTCCCCTTTGCTAGACGGGAAGTTACAAACAGTAGTGCCACCCTACACCCCCCCCCCCCCACCACCACCACTACTCCCACTATTGCATTTCCCCCTGCCCTGCTCCACCCCTCCCCCCCCCCTCCCCCCCCCCCCCCCCCCCCTCACAGCTCTACCAGTATTCACCTACATGGCACAAAAAGCAAGACATCCACGCAGGTTTGCTTGTTCTGTGTGTCAATCTGTTGTGAACAGCAACAGATTGTGAGAGAGAGATAGGGGAGAAGGAGAGGGGGAGAGAAATGAAGAAAAGGCAAAAGAAATACGAGACAGAGAAATTAAAATGTAGCGTGATAAGTATACCGGGGCTCATATAAGGAGTTGTAATTCATCTGAATCAATCACAAGGCCGACCCCCTCTCTCTAATGTACAGGTTTACAATTTACATCAATTGCAATTCTTCATGAAAACAGGACCCATTTTTTTGAAAGTCTAGCGATAGAAGCACTAAACACTCCACTACTCCATAATAGATAAAGTACATCAGTGCAGTTATATCTCCAATACTTCACGCTGTATAACTGTGCACTTCCAATGGCTGGTTGATTGCAGCAGCTTTATCAATTACCTCTCTTTTTGTTCAGCAGATACAATCAATCACCACTGTCTACCCAGTATTCTCAATAATACCATACCAGTAAATATGTTGTGTTCCATATATGCCCTTTTTCATAATATAATACAAACAATTCAATAGTCGCATCTGTTTATATGGCTCACAAAGGATTAACTCTGTCAGTGTCAAGCAAGGAAAAACCCCATTGACTTCTTCAACATGTTCTTAATGTTTGGTACCGAGAGGGTTAAACCATGGTTGAGCCGTCCTGTGCCAGTTAAATTCTGCTCAGCAAAGACATGGTGGTTGAGGGGCGATGCATTGAGCCCTCGAAAGGGAAATAAAGAGAAACTAGAACATGACCCCATCCATACTTTATTGTTTGCGGTGTCTGATGAATTTACCAAGCTTGTTACATCTGCTTTGCTGATGATGAGAGTGGAGATTTAAAACACATCTCGTTTCCTTTAGTTCCCCAGGATATCAGCTCACAAATTGCTTTTCATGATTTCCATCCACCTTTCACATTGATAACCAATGTTCTCTTCGATCACAATAGGAAACTTTTCCAGATCCCACATTTCCAACTGCAATAGGGAGAGGTGGTGAGAGGATAATTAAAGGGTTAGAATACCCAAAAAGCAGATCAATCTTCAGACTGGCAACACTTTGGGGATATATATATAAACAAGCCTCTAATTGGCACCTGTTTTGCTGTAGCTTTATTTGACTCATGTAGACAACAGTTCTTATGTAACATACTAAAAACAATTTCATTTTAATGCCAAAGAAATTATTAATTGATGGTCAATTTGAGTCACAAAGTTGTGATTATTTCAGTGGTTTAACTCATTATATACCAGACAAAATGAAGCAATATGGGATTAGTGTGCGATACTGGTGGAAGCTGACACAGAGTAGCACAGAAAAAGTTATAAAGTTAATGTAAGCAATACTTTTGATGCTTTGATTCTCTCTTGGCACAAAACACCAGTATGTGATTCTTCGAGAACAAGTGAAACAAGATACTGGCAATCTATCTTGAATTATTCTTGTAAGATGTAGAGGGAAGCACCCGAGTTTCTCCTGAGGTGAAACATATCTTGTTGTGAATGTTAACAAATCATTATTTTATTAGTATTTGAAACTGTTTTTATGTCTATATATAATAAGGAAGGAGTGTTTTTTTTTTACAGACATTTAATCTTGATAGACAGTGGACTTTACAGGTAGGTAATCTTGGTTGAGGGTAATCTTTGTAGACAATTGTCCCTATAGGCAGTGTTTTTTATAGACAGTGGTCTTTAAAGATAATGTCCTTTATAAACTGTGGCCTGTACAGAAATGTCTTCTTTGTAGAGAATGATCTTTTTAGACATCTGTCCTTATAAACAGTGGACTTTAAAGACAGTGGCCTTTATAGACTGTGGCCTTTACAGAAATGTTTCCTTTGTAGAGAATGATCTTTCCAGACAGTTGTCCTTATAGTTGTCCTTGTAGTAAATGGTCTCTGTAGGTGATCTTTGGAGACAGTGGTCCTTATAGACAGTGGTCTTTATAGACAGTGGCCTTTATAGACAGTGGTCTTCATAGACAGTGGCATTTATAGACAGTGGCATTTATACAGACAGGTCTTCTATGTAGCGTGATCTTTGTAGACGGCTGTCCTTATAGACGGTGATCTTTGTAGACAGTGGTCTCTGTAGGTGGTCTTTGTAGACAGTGGTCTTTGTAGACAGTGGTCTTTACACACAGGTGTTTTCAGTTAATGTTCTAGGGAATTGTTAGCCAATTCCAAATTAGCATTAGCAAGTATGTGAAATGGAGGTATACTATCACAAAAAACCCTGCACTGTTACCTCATTAATGCCCACGACAACAACACAAATACTGATCAGATATAAATAATGCAAAGTGTAAAAAAAACAACTACGCTATGATCACCATTTATATTGGCAAGTAAAACTAGAAATGGCAAATAGCATCAAAACAAATGTATGCCAAACTGATGAAATTGTGTTATGATATTCCTGGGCACCTCATGAAACCCTTGAAAAAAAAAGAACAATGTTTCAATCCCAAATAAAATACTGTTAGTATGTCGATATTTGACACTTCATACATGGGGGCATAATACCATAAGACTGTAAAATAAGCACATGATTTTTTAATTTTTTAAACAGAATGTTCTTTATTTTAATGATCCTACCAAATAGAATGGTCCGCTTGCATGTACAAGTGTCACTACAGATGGTGATATTTAAAACAGAAATAAATATTGCAGCATACCATCAAAATAAATTGCACAAAGTGGTACAAATAGAACAACATGTAGATTTGGCCACAAGATAAATTTTATCCCAATATTAAAAAAGAATTATTGCAATGATCATACTCAATCTCATGTATATATTGCGCTATGCTACTACAAATGATTAATGACTTAAAATATAGGTACCACTGATTTTAGTCAAGTGGCCAAGGAAACTGGGCACCTTAACCCTATATAGCCCGGGCTATTTTGAAATCGCATAGCCCGGGGGGGGGGGGCAAAAACAGCCCCCCCCCTAAGATCTCGGCCGTTGATCGCGCGATCGCGACGAAAATTGGCACGTACGTCACCGATGCCGTAATCTCCACAATTCAATTGTCAATTGCACCAAAATTATTCAAACTTATTTTTAATTAATTAATTATGCTAATCAAATGCATAAAAATCATAATTTGGTTGTAAATCTTGAAATGTAGCCCCAAAACTGCTAGTTATCAGTCCAGACACTCTTCTTAGGATTATTATCAAATTAGGATTTAAAAAAATGGGAAAATCAAAGTTTTTCTTATGTATTTTATTGTTTTTTAATTTCTTATGTATTTCTTTGTTTTTTCAACTTTATGTTTTTCATTGTTTTTTCGATGGAAATCATTGGCAACACTATTTCAGTCATAAATAACATGAAATCTATTGTTTTTCATCAGTAAAAATAGAAATAATGATACATTTATGAATTTTGGCTAGATACAGAATTTGCATTGGATTTGTACATGAAATCACGTTTTTGAGCAATTTGGGGTCTGACATGCACATACAAAATGTTACGTAACTTCGGAACCGTGTACCCGCGCGTCGCAAATTTGGTCTTAAAAGTTGCGTGAGACTTGAAGGAAAAAAGTCACGAAACGTCGCGGCGCGATCTTTTCGCGTTACAAATTTATTGCGAAAAATGTCGAGGGGGGGGCTGTTTTTGCCCCCCCCCCGGGCTAGATAGGGTTAAGGTCCATCACAAAATCTATCTGTGACACCTGCCTTTAGAGTGGTAAAAGTATGTTATCTAGAGGTGTACAAACACCACCCAAGACTTGGACCCAGGACCTGAGAGGCGCTGTCAGCTCTAACCACCAGACCACATTGCTCCCAGTGCATTTAGGAGCAGTACAACCAGTTCTAGACGCTCTGCATTATCAAATGCAGACTAAGTTATATGGGTACATTTTTAATGTGTTTGATTTATTTTCTACCCAATATCCTATGGATACAAATGGACTTCACATACAACTCAAAGACAGTGGTAGTATTACTACTACCGTCCATGAAAATGTGAACAGACACAGAGCAAACAAGAGGCTGGTATTCTGGCATCCAACATATTGACTGTGCTAAAGTAAAAAAATCTTAGCAATTGGATAATTTCTCTTTCAATCATGTACCTAGCCTTCCCAAACTGGTCACTTACAGATGTATCATGAATGTAGATAGGTTTTATCTCATGCAGAATGCTTATGTGCCTGTCTTGAATTGGGGTGAAATATTGTTGAGGGGCAGATACAATATTATATACCTTGAATGTATACTTTTCATCACACTGAAAGAAATTGATACACGGTAATAATGTGTTGAGCATGAGCACCAAGCACGCACCTTTTCTAACCTTCATATCTTGACATACACACTAGCATACCTTTTACTTTAGGGTTATACCCCACCCAAAGTTGGCACCTGAAGTGACAACATCACGACTCCCACGTTGGTTTGCAATTGCTTGAATCCCAGAGTCACGACCACAGATCGCTAACAATTACCGTCTCACCCGGCCGTACACTTATTGGCTTGTAGAAGAGTACGTAGTAGTCCTGTGTAGTCCTTCAAGTCCTTGTTATCACGCAGTTGAATATATTAAACACGTTGATGTCATCGTTAATGCAAGCAAGATGCACTTCTAATATACAATCTCCATGCATTGTGCAGGAACAAGTTTGAAGCTGCCACAACAAATTACACACACAGCATTTATTAGTCCAAGCAGGGTGGCTTTCTGTGCAACGTCTAACGCGATATTAAAGATGTATGGAAAGCAGTCATTAGATTGGTTCTTTCAAATCGCACAGTTGAATCCATAAGAAAGCACACTGATGTCTGTCCCACTGCAGTATACCAATAGCAGGTATTATAACACCTTGACGTAGGGTGCGGGGAGCATGCCGATGCGACCGTTTATCGTCCCGCGCCACCAGTCCTTTGTGGGTTTGTCGACGAGCACGATGACGTCCCCCTTGCGGAAGCTGAGCTCGCCCTCCTCCTCGGGGTCGAAATCATACAGGGCCTGCAGACGCTGCTGCCCATGGCGGGCGTGGTCCTGCAATGCATAATGGGAGGAAGTTAAGGAACTATCAATGCAGTGAAACATGTACATGAAGACCACTCAAGGGAGACAAGAAATGTAGCCTTCATGAGCACGTGGAACTATGTACAGGTTATTGTTGAAGCAGGTTTCACTTTATCATTATCATTGGGAATTCTACCATTTACGAGGAATTCATTGCATCTCATTTTATCAAGGAATAATACTAATGGTTTGTAGAAGTAGCAGAATTAGTAAAAGGATATTCATTTCTCTTCCACGACATATCCCTTTTTCACTTCAAACAACTAACATCTAATTCTAGTATCATACATGCTTGTAGTTTATTGCATGTATGACTTTAGCTTGATTTTCTCCCTTAATCTACAGAAAGTGGGTGAAGTTTTCTCCCTTCTGTCACAAAGTGATATATCAACTACCCTGGGCGAGTCTGCAAGCACAGAACCATTTATGATACTGTGTTAACCCTGTGTTAACCCTGTGTTAACCCTGTGTTAACCCCGTGTTAATTCCAAGATTTGAAGACCTATCAGGCTCCTGTACTGAAACGTAGATTAACTTTTAAGTACCATTTGCACACATCAACGCAAGTCAATTACTATGAAGAAGTACTGAAAATAGTGTTTAAAAAAGTGAAAAATAGCAATAAAAGCTTTTAATATATATTTCTGCAGGCTGGGTGTACCCAGTTCTCAGAGTAAACATAAATCTATTGTACAATATACTGGATTATATGTACGACAAATATAAAATTATTCCGAGTGCAGGTTTATTTCACCAAGGCCTAAGGCCCAGGTGAAATAGATTTGCACAAGGGATAATTTTATATTTGCAGTTCATATAGTCCAGTAATATTGTAAGACAGAGCGTTCACTATTTATTATAGTAAATAGATCTCTTGATCTAAGTCCCCCGTCATGATTTTTACCGTAGCCATGTGACGGATTTTATTTGTAAAGAGCAGTGTCCAACATGACGTCACAATGCTTTTTATTTGCATGCCTTTTGCAGCAGTGTCCAACATGACGTCATAATGCTTTTTGTTTGCGCGCCTTTTGCAACGTGAATACAATCACCAATTAACGTGCAAGCGGTGCAAATACGCAATTGGCAATGCGCCATACAAATGCGCAGTATCATTCTCCCCATTCATTTAACACAGGGTTTATCCTCCAAAAATTGAAAGTTATATTGTACATATGTACATTATAACTTTTTGAAGGGAGGTCATGTGGTACCAATCTAGCCAATCACAGCTTGTATTTTACTTCCACTATTTACTTTAATTCTTTATAAGACATTGCTAAGGTTTGAAAAGATTGCCCAACAAATATTTCCCCCCCCCCCTCCTTAATGATAAGGGATTATTTGTTCCTGAAATTTACAGGTGTCTGAACCTCTCCACTTGAAAAGCTCCTGATTTTGAGACTACCACTTTTGGCAAAGTCACAACTTTTAATCTCACCATGCCTCTTCCTGAGGGCTGCTGCCTCTTTGACTCCCAACCGTTTGCTGAGGACTGTGACAGGGAGGAAGACATGAAGAAAGAGGAATTATAAAGGGGGGATTATAAGCAGAAACCTTCAAATTGAACTATTCTCGGGCTACATGGAAGGAAAAGCCATCCCATAATGCATCACTCATAAGGGTATTTTGTGTACCGGTAGTCATACCCACTTCCAGTCTCATACACTACTCCCCCATAATGCAATGCATTTGTCTGATGCCTAACAAGATCATTTGAATTGTACTCTCACACGATTTATTGTTGTATCACAAATGAAGATATGTACTGTACACCTGAAACTCACTCCCAATATATTTTAACCAGAGCCGGAATTCAAATCTTTTTGCCAACCAGGGCAAGAAGTGAAGAAATGCGATTGATCGTCATATGACTTGCAATTTATATCAATCATAACTCTGTATGATAGAGATAGAGCATTGGACTTGCGATCGACTCAGATCAGGGGGGCATTTCATCAAAGGACTTGTCGGATATTTTATCCGACAAGTTTGCTCTCGGTCAATAAGATGCAAGCATTTCAGTAGCTTATAACAGTCTGTCGGATAAAACGTCCAACAACTCCTTTGATGAAATGCCCCCCTGTAGCAACTCTTTATAGGACAGGGCCCATAATCAGGTGGTTGAGTTATAAGTTTACGACTCTCAAATAAGTGGTTTACTTAAAATTACTCAACATGTGGACCGAGTAAGGTATAATTGCTGTACACTATGAAACTAAAAGTCCTGCATGTAGTTATTTACAGAGAATGAGCTGGTTATATCACACTTCTACAACCAACTGAGGATAGGCCTACATGCTGTAAACAGAAATGATGAAGATAAATTATGAAGACTATTTTATGACGCAAAATTTATGTATTGCTAAATATGTTACCCATTGCGGATAAATGGCTTCTGATGATCGTTTGTCTCGCAATGTAAGGTAAACGGAATCGAAAAGATCACGACGTTTCGTGCGCCGCTGCAACACTTCATCAGGACTCAGGTGTGATGAACTTTTGTATTTTATTTATGTATTTGGGGAAAGTTGGTTGACTATCTCCCCAAATCTCCCCTTTGATGGACCACCAAGCATAGAAGCAAATAAAGTGCCCATTGACTCACCACGCTATTGTGCGAGTGCCTGATGTTATTTGCCTCCCAGCTGTTGTGCACGCTTCCAGAGGAAGAGTTGACGCTGCCGTTAAAGTGCCTCCCGTTGCCATGGTAACCAGAAGCCTTCTGGGCGTGGCCGTGTCCATGCCCATAGCCGTTGTCGGTGGCGATATCGACAGATGCCCCGCCTTCTGGGCGGAGTGCCTTGAGGTGTGGGTATTTGGCCATCGTCTGTTCCATACGTTGCATGTCTACTAGTGTGATCACATTGCCGGATTTCACCCCTGGCGTCTGCAAAATGAGAAAAAGAATGAAAAAATATAGTGACTAGGTAAGCTATATTTTTAAGGAAGTTCTTTTCTTAATTACTTGTTTAGCTTGCATAAAACTATTATGCATTTTGTCCTTTTCAATTGCACTCTTCAAACCATGCAAAGTATTCAAAACATCATCTTCTTCTTTTGTGGATTCCAGAATGGTCTGGGATACTTTCTCTTTCTACGTCTTCTTTGTACTATATTGCTGCTTCTTCTTGTCTCTTTCCTACACGTCCTTATCACATAATATCTTACAGTATTATCATCATCATCTTACGGCTGCAGCCGAGATGCTGTTCACCATGTAGCGCCAAATGTCCCTGTTTGTCGTTAAGTTGGGGATGTCAGATGGATCTTGCTGGATGTCTCGAGCAATCACATCAATGTAGTTAAGGGGATGATGACCCCTTTTTTGGCACGGTAACTTCCAACATGTGACGTCTGAGACTACAGGATTATGCAAATCACGTAACACAGCTATTTGTGTTGCACAGGAGAAGTTCACTCTGTGCATCCCACTTTTGCATTTCATTTCTATAACTAAACACAAATTATATGAATTTGCGTGTCACAGAAAGAGTTGATGTTTTACGTGTCACTACCACATATTAGCACCGGTAGTGCGCACAAATCCCACAGAGCAGCATTTTATCTGGCACGGAATGGGCGAACCATTAGGGTGCCATACAAACTAAAGGCTATATGGCATGTACATGCAGCAATGGTGAAAACAGTATGGCACAGAATTAACCCTCTTTCTACCAGGGTGTTGTAAGCCTATTTGTTAACTATACAAACTATGCACTCTGGTACTGAGATGGTTTGGAAAGGACCACATACTCATTAGCCTAGTTACTAGTCGGCTGTGGAGTGCATTCATACAATTGAGTCTGTACTATGTCTGTCTATAGTGGACACCCAAGGGAAACACAAATTGTGGCCTTTATAGACAGGTGGCTGCTATAGACAGGTTCTTTAACACATGATCTCTCTCCGGGGGAATTATTTTAGTGGCCACTATAGACAGGTTGGCTGCTATAGACAGATGACAACTAAGACAGGTTTGACTGTATTCCTATTTTCTGGGCTCACCTCTGAGGTAAGGGTGCACAGGCCAGCAAGTGGGATTAGGGCATAGTCTGTGTTACCAAACAGAGTTGTTAACAGACTCGGTTGTGTCCATGCAACCCACGGCCTGGTTACTAGGGCTACACACACTCACCTGGTTTTCCCTGGTGACAGAGGTGTTTCTGTAGTAGTCCACTAAGTTATCGAGAGACTGGAACTTGACAATCCACAGGTGAAACTTGCCTGCTGAGTCCTGCAGGATTCTGAAATGCTGTACGCTCTCATTGTACCTACAGATGCAAATAAAGAAAAGAAAGATCTTAATAAATAGGCACATGTTCCATTCTTCAAAAGATGAAATCACATTAAGGAGCTTTACTGTAATTTTATACACTGACTTAATGGAGAATAGTGGTTGGATGATCAATAGCGGTGCAAAACCTAAATGAATTTGGCATCCTATTGTAAATAAGAGTGTTCTCTATAATGTACAATATGTCAAATGTTAAGCCTAAAGAAACATCATATGAATAAAAATAAGAAGAAATGATTGAAATATCAATAAGTCTTCCTTTAACAATAAATACAAACATGTAAGAACAGTATTTGATTTAAAATTCAAACCAGCAGAAATGTATAAACATGTCAGCAGCTTGAATAAAAGATGAAAACTAATGAATTTGATTTGTCTGCAGACAGGACACATTACATTTAAACACCACAAAAAGTGTGTCTATAAGAAATACACACAACTCCCATAGAACAAAAGTTTGTCTGGCACACATAGGATTCTGAAAACATGTCTGGAGTTAAGTGCATGCAGCTGCAATGTTAATAGGACAGATTTGTATGTAACACTCAATACACTCTATAATCTTTAAAGAGCATAAGATGACATTTTGATACTGTACAATGTCATAATTTTGACATGTAAGTATGAAGGACATACATGTACTACAGTTTACACTACCTACCAGCTTCATGTACCCTGATCACTTTAATGTTTAATGCCATGTTGAAATCCTATACCTTCAGGATCCATTCATTTATTGTGGGGCTGAAAGGTAATTTCTCTCAATAACGATTTCTTTCAATAATGCTTCGTACAATCCTTGTAATACTTATTTCTGCATGAATGGCAGCTTAAATGTTGAACTAGTGAGCACACATACACATTAAAGCCATCCACTTGCAATAAACCAACACTTTAAATGATGTCAAACGAAGTTGCTATTCCTAGGTTCATGGAGACCTGTGGCTAGCCAGGCGAGTTGTTAAAATTGCATGTACTACTTGTAGCTGAAACACTTCTGATCAGCAACTTGCTTGGCTTAGTAATGTCTCATGAATATCACCCCTGGTAGATCTAGTTCCCCTTACTGAGTTAGCATCACGGCGACAGCGTATCCCCAGCTCCCATAATTTATGGGTGACATAAAACAATCCTTAGACCCTTGCGCAATCTGCTAGGTTAGCTCTGAGAAGAGCTAGGTTTTGAAAAGTCAATAATTCTAGTCTTGAAAGGTCATCTAACATTCAGCAGGATTCAGTGACTGTCAGCTGGAGATGGCCCATTCATGCCACACTTCCCTTTCCTGATCACCATGGCAACTATCCTGTGAAATACCGATAATGACGGTTTACCCTAAAAAAAGCTTCTTACTCATTCATGATCAACGTCTGTATTTTCACTTTAGGAGACGTATTGCTCACTTATGCAGCACACTTGTTTAAACCAATTGCATTCTTTAATTGTAATAATATAACTGTATTACATTAATTGGCAAAATAAATTAAATGTCACAGATTCATGGAAATGATGAAGAAAATATTACTACATAATTTGCAATACACAAACATGTACTTAGCATATGCAATATCTAAAATATTTCAAGGCACAATATAAAATTGTACTGGTTCCCAAGGAATATGAAGAAACGTTGCCCTACAGTATTTCTTGGTCTTCTGAACACATTCATTACAATTTCTAAGAATCTATATTAACAGGTTCTCCAAAGTGAAGCCAAGCCTAAATGCTAAATTTAACTTTGTTTTGCACCTTAAGCTCATTATTATGTAAGGTAATAGAACATCGTAAAAACAAAAGATTCAGGTTTCAAGACACATTTAGTAATGAAGGTTTCAGAGAGCAGTTTATAAAGAGGCAGGTAGACTTAAGTTTCAGGCAGCAGACAGAAACAATGACCATGATTTAACCTGGTCTTCACTGAGCCCGCTTAATGTGCGAGCTGTTTTTTTTACACTCCCATACTAAACATCACAATGCCCATACAGTCTGTTGTTCGGACAATAGACTACAGGCTATGAATAAACTTCTAATACCTTTTTAATATAGGACACAATAAAGTCACATTCCTTTGGTTACTGCAGTTTGTGGCAAATTTCTAACTGAACTAGAGTTCATAAAGCCAAAAATCTACCCATTAGCAAAGTGGGGGGAGGGGGAGTTTTGATAATAAGCAGTGCATTCAGTAGTCTTTGTTTTGTTTCTATAAGCAGCATTGTGTAATTGTGTCGTCAGATCTCAAAATACAGAGTGGGGAAGGTGAGCTGTGCAATAAACATTCAGTTCTTTAAAAAAACTGAAAGAAATTATAAGAAATATTTATGTGTTTTTGAAGATAAATATTTGTCCTTTGTTAAAAACACCCAATTCACATAATTGATGATGTTTTATAAACCCATTGTAATCCATATTACATTTGTAGGCCTGTTTGTATCTTGGATGTTAAACGGGCTGAAAGTCAAGCTCTACATTTTTCATCGAATACGAGAAAAGCGATGAAGCAGGCACACGGTTTTAAATGTCTTTCATGAATACAGTCGCAGTTGAAATGCTGTCATTCACAGAAGAAGAAGTTACCTAACTTGTCTCTCTTTATTTTCTGCTGTTGCACTACTGTTGCATGCCACAGCAAATAAAGCATTGGTGCCTAAAAAAAAACTCACTTGACTGAGAGGGAGTAGAGACCCTCCGACGATTCGCTCTTCCGGACGAGGAATGCTCCATTACCTTCTTGCATCAGCAGCAACTCTGCGTTTTTCCTCGTGATGGTGGGAAAGAACCACGCACTGGTTTAGACAAAAGTGAGATAAAGACTAGTTAATGTCACTGAATAAAACGATAGAATGCATGTCTCCAAGATATAAAAAATAATCTGAACAATGATGCTGACACTGTTTTAACACATTTGCTCTGAAATGTTAAGACCAGCACTTACAGTCTAAAACAAGATTATTTGGGGGTACCCGCCCCCTGTCATACGTACAATGTTTCTCACTCCATATTGATAAAAAGGGTGAATACTGATAGAAAGGAGTTGCTCATGAGCACTGCCAATGTGTATCCACTGGAAATGTTGCATTGTAAATAACGGTTGCTGCATGTGCAAGTAATGTGTAATGATTATAAAAATTTTCCTTTAAAAACAGATTAACAACTAAAATCCTTCTTAAACAACTGAACTCCTTTCTCCAAGGAATTTCCTCAAATAAAAAAAGTATAATCTTGAAGTTGACCACCAGCTTAACAATTCATCTGCTGAAGGACAACACTCTTTTACTCACACCACTAAAATCATTCAATCAAACTTCAGGACGATTTATCCCCTGCAAACAACAAAAGGCCCCCACCAATAACAATAGACCATTTTCATTATGCAAATAATACATAACTAATGTAATTCCAAAGTTTGTCAGAGGTTTGTCCGAGTAGCAACAACTAATAGATGCAGAGTTCGTTCCACTCTTTGAAACTGAATTACGAAATACAGATGAGTGAAAAGAGGCTGCATGAAAATATTTTTTCCTCTTACAAATTTGTTTGTAAAAATGTAGCCCATGCTGTACTGTATATATGTGCAACCTGCCCCTCAGGTTTGTGCCCCTATAAGACTGGTACAACCTGTCAGCTAAGATGTACTTCCTATCGCTGGTTTTGAGAAGGAAGTGACGAGAGGCTATTTAACCAGCCACGGCCTGGGCCGGGGGAATTGGGTGCCACACAAGAAGGCAGTATAGTGAGTGACTCATTATTTACAACATGTGTCCTGGGGAAAGATCTCCACCATCTCCAAGTACAGTGCATGCATGTAGAGTGTAGACTGGCTTCAAGACTTTTAAACAGCATTAAAAGGAAAAACACTTTTTGGCCTTACGGTATGGTCTGCAGTATGAAATGTATAGCATTGATGTGTTCTATATTCCATCCATGACCACTTTCAGCTGGATATCAGGAGGAAAGCTTTTGGTCACACTAGTAAGTGAAAACAATACTGGGCTTTGAGGTGTATGGACACATCCCAATCTGATAACAACTGTCTGGTAACACAGACTATATGCCCTAAACCCATCCCCGCTCAACGAGTCAGAGGAGCCATGACATAATAAGGGCATAGCCTATGTTACCAGACATAGTTGTTATCAGATTGGGTTGTGTCCAAACTGTCCATGCATCACAGCCTAGTACCTACCTAGGCTACATGGCCAGGGGCCCAAGGCCTCCAGGCCTCCAGGCCTCCAAGGCCTCCAAACTGAAAATAGAGTATCATACTCACAACACTATACAGTCACTTAATCATTCTCCTGTTTTCTCAGTCCATCCTTTAAAGAAATCTAGAATGATTAGTCTACCACAGCCAGACCCCTTTATTGAATAGCTTGGATCAGAAATGCACAATAGCCTGGACAGCAGGCTAATAGTGTAGGATTAGTACATGTACGTCATGTCATGTATCCATGCTACATAGTACACATACATGTATAGGGCTCTTGAAGGACAAGGGTCAAACTGTTCGTTGGCATCCTTAGGGGGGGGGGGGGGGGGGGGGGCTGCAAGGTGTGAGGAAGAATGGAACAATGCTGTGATCATGCAACCTTCAACACATCGTAATTCATAAAGAAATCTTCCACATGTCACAAAAACTATTTATCATTATTTATTTGTTTAATTTATATATTCATTTTTTGGTGAGGTGAGGTTGGAATAACATACTGTTCCCCATGTAATATAACACCACACAAAGGAAATCATCTGTATTATCATGAAAAGCTTTTGCTTTAAAAATTCATACAAATCTAAAGCAAGAGCAGAAACAACAGCAAGACAGTAATCACGTAATCACCCTGCGTTCATGAGCAGCCCTCAAAGCAGGCCAACAAACAAACCGAGAACCGAGGACAGCACGTAATGAGTGTGTCCATTCTGACATGGACAAGAGGTATAGTAGAGGCTGAGCTGGATGTAGTCCAGTAATTAGAATCCTGCCTCAGAAAGTCCTTCTGCACCGAGGCCTGTGGGAGGGCCCCATAACCTTATTTCAATTTGATTATGTGCATGAGAGATTGACCACAGCCACTGTACTCTGCTATATTGATTTTGAAGCAGGCAGTTGATGATGTTCGAACGTATTTTAAAGGAGTGCATGGGCACGTTTTTTGCCTACAGCGTACATGTGTGCATGTATGTCAGAAATGTGTGCTTTGAGTTACATGCTATTATACTGTAATACAGCATCCATATGCCATGAAAAGAAAAGAGTAGCAGTGGTATAGACTATGGAACCTGCCATGAATGTAGTACCGTTCTACCATGACCATGAGTCTGTAATTATTATGTCACATATAGTACATAACCTTTGGTTACACAGGTGAATTCCAACCATATAAGTTTTTTGACTCATTTTTTATATAAATACATGTATCATGTGTCTTTCATACATTTGTATTGCACTGTACTGTTATTGAGCTGGTGGAAAGCAAATGTCCATGATTTTGGACTGAATATTGTTTAAATATGTCTACATGTACCTTTCAGTTTTAGAATTCCTTTGAACTCAATTAATGATTGACTAACATATATTCTTTCATTATTTCAGAAAACATAAACTGTGCTTCTTTAATTAATAGCTGAGGTCACAGCAAGGTATCATTGATTTTCATGATTTTCTATTCAATCGTTCTAAAAATACATTATAAACCATACTCTGAAAGCACAGGGTACTGACCAACATTAATGCATACAGAGTGAGTTGATCTTGATTGCAAAGAGGCACCAGCAGAAAAAAGCATATTTAAACAAAGAAATCTCGAAGAACATCATAACGCTGCATTTTAAAATTATAATTATAAATCTATGTCACTTAAAATCAAATTTCATATGCAAAGAATATAACTCCTGAAGCAGGGCTCGACCACAACATCACAGCCTCAAAGCCTCAAAGCCATGTTTTCCAAATGTGCAAATTGTAAATATCTTAAATTCAACAACAATTATTGTTTTTGCTCATTTCTTCTTAAACTTGTCCTAATCTATTTGAACTCATACATTGCACTTTGCTACTTTTAAATACAAACCTATACCTATACCTATACCAGAAATTTCAACAATAAATAAATTGAAAATCATTAAAAAAAAAAATATTGCCAAAGCTCATCACATGTTTTTCTTTTCAAGGCAGTGCTGAGACTGGGCTTAAACACCTCAAGTGTTAAGACTGCGTGGGATGCCTATGCAACGGAAGTACATGAAGTACGGCATTACACTTGAACTGTCAAAGCAACATTCCCAGGAATGCAACCATAGTAACAGAACATTCATGAACGTTCTGCTTTAAAGAAAGGAAAGCCCATTTTCAGGTAAAAAAAAACGAATTGGTAAAAACCATGGAAAATGGAAAAAATACCATGTAAAAACTTCCCCCACAATAGTAAAGAAGGAAACTGACTTTGAGCAGAATCATATTGACCTTAAGAGTTTGAGTAGGTTTTGGGCGGGTCGTCTGATACCTCATCAGTTCATGTAGCCTAGAAACAAAGATCGCACATTACCGTTCACTGCTCTGAGCGGTCTGCACAGAGGTCAGTAATTGTCCACAGTAATGCAAGCAGTGTGTGCAATGCGAGAACCGTGCCGCTGCTTGCTGCAACACAGTACACAAATGTAGACTATGATCGCTGTGTTTCAAACGTAAACAAGGATAATTTTTCACTTTTATTGATAACGTTTGTAAAGCTATGACTGTGCAATTTCATAGATGTTATTGCTAAGGTATACTGCTGACCCACGCCGAGTTACATGACTTTTGTAGAAGGGCTCTTCCTTTGTTTACCTTCGTCTAACCCCCCATTCCTCTCCCCAGCCCTTCCTACCCCTTATTTCCTCTCCATCCCTTCATCTTCCTTCATCTCCCTTCAAGTACCCCTCTCTCTTTTCCTCCCTTCATCGCCATACCTCTCCCTACCCCTTCTCTTCCCCTCCCCTACCTTTCCCAACTTCTTTCTCACCCTTCCTAACCTTCTCAATCTCCCTACCTCTCCCTACCCCTCCTCTACCTCTCCTAACATCTTTCTCACCCTTCCTAATCTTCTCTTAATCTCTCTATGTACCTCTCCCTACCCCTCTTCTACCTCTCTGCTTCATTTCCCTACTTATCTCTCACCCTCCCTACCTGTCCCTATATCTCCCTACCCCGGGGGGGGGGGGGGGGGGGGGGCACTCACATGCATTGGTGGTACGGGGACGTGCCGCTTTGAAGACCCCCTTTTTGAGACCTCGATATCAGTTCTTTAGATCCTCTATATCCTACGCATGGCGTAAGTTCCGTGAAAGTTCCGCTCCTTAGCCTCCCCGCTGTGCCCCTCCCTCCGTTCCCCAGGTCCGCGGCTTGCGTGCAGCTTGCTCCGTGTACGCTTCAACATCAACCCAGCCGCCCGACCCGCCGGCTAAGCGAGCTGCAAGAAAACCCTGACGTAAACACAACGCGTCGCATGTGCAGCGAGGATAGTTCTGTAGACCCTGGTTTTCACAATGCAGGGCGGTATATTTTTTAGTTCCTAAGACCCCATATTTTACGCGGATTTTACCCTTGTAGTCAGTTCCTTAGACCCCCATTTCAGGGTTTCGTGAGGCACACCCCCCATCAAAATATAATTTGAGTGCCCCCCCCCCCCCCCCCGGGGCTCCCTACCCCTCCTCTTCCTCTCCAATATCTCTCCCTGCTCTCTCAACCTCCCTATCCATTTCTCAGTCCCTACCCCTCTGCTTTGTCTCTACAGGGCCCTCTCAAACTCTTCCATCCTCTTCCATCTCTCCCTTCCTAACCCGAGCCCACCATGAAAAACCCTACAAAAGGATGTTTGGATCTCCTTTGCAAAAAAGTTACTCTTGAGCCCT
>OZ022579.1:3072458-3087458 GCA_963669155.1 Arbacia lixula
GCCTAGAGACAAAGATTGCACATTACTGTTCACTGCTCTGAACGGTCTGCACAGAGGTCAGTAATTGTCCACAGTAATGCAAGCAGTGTGTGCAATGCGAGGACTGCCCCGCTGCTCGCTGCAACACAGTACATGAATGTAGACTATGGTCACTGTGTTTCAAACGTAAACAAGGAAAATTTTTCACTTTTATTGATAAAGTTTGTAAAGCTATGACTGTGCAATTTCATAGATGTTATTGCTAAGGTATACTGCTGACCCACGCCAAGTTACATGACTTTTGTAGAAGGGCTCTTCCTTTGTTTACCTTCTTCTACCCCCCCCCCCCCCTTCCTCTTCCCAGCCCTTCCTATCCCTTACTTCCTCTCCATCATCCCTTCATCTTCCTTCCTGTCCCTTCATGTACCCCTCTCTCTCTCCTTTCCTCCCTACCTCTCCCTACCTCCCCCTAACCCTCCTCTACCCCTCCCCTTCTCCTCCCAACTTCTTTCTCACCCTTCCTAACCTTCTCTTAATCTCCCTACCTCTCCCTACCCCTCCTCTACCTCTCCTAACTTCTTTCTCACCCTTCGTAATCTTCTCTTAATCTCTCTACGTACCTCTCCCTACCCCTCTTCTACCTCTCTGCTTCATCTCCCTACTTATCTCTCACCCTCCCTACCTGTCCCTATATCTCCCTTCCCCTCCTCTTCCTCTCCAATATCTCTCCCTGCTCTCTCAACCTAGATCCATTTCTCAATCCCTTACCCTCTGCTTCATCTCTACCGGCCCCTCATACTCTTCCATCCTCTTCCATCTCTCCCTTCCTAGCCCTAGCCCAACATGAAAACCCTACAAAAGGATGTTTGGATCCCCTTTGCAAAAAGTTACTTTTGAGCCCTTGGTGCAAAGATAAACTTGTAGCAAATTAAGAGTTCATGCATGCTTATTGTGTAGAAGACATGAACACCCCAGTCTACACTATACGCTAGGTTAGGCGGCTACTTACGGCAGTTTTGTAAGGTAGTTGGCGGGCACCAGTCCCTCTCGTCCATTGATCTGGGCCCTCAGCCATCCTGTCCCTGCCCCATCCTGCTCTGGGCCCTGTGCAAGGAGAGAATTCAATCGGTCTTAGGTTAAAACATTTCCATTCCAAGGAGCCTAAAATACAAGTGCAATAACTCTGCAATGAAACTAATATAACTAAAAGGAACATCATATCCCTGTCTCCGAGTTCCTGCCCCCTCCTGCCCGCCTCCTCCCCCCCCCCTCCCCCACCTCCCCCCTCCCCTCCCTTCACCCCTCCCCCCCCCCCTCCCCTCCCTTCCCCCCCTCCCCACCTCAGCACTAGCACCCCTTGCAATGCAAAAAAAACGAGCCCATGTGAACAACATGTAAGCTCTGGTGAAAATTGGTTTCCCTCGTCTGGGGTAAAATGCACATAATTGTGGTGTTCATTTAATGAGATCAGGCTTGGAAACCAGCCTTGCACAAGTGATAGTATCCTTTAACCATGTACATCTGTACTGCAGTGCAACGTACAGTGGATATCTCTAAAATCACTGTCCTTCATTGGCTAACGATGAACCAGCAGTATTGCAGCTGCTGGTAGAACACTCCCCAAGCATCTCATCATCCCATTCCCTTTTGTTCCATGGGTGCTATGCTGGGTGCCGGGAAAGACGGTACATATCGACCAAGCCCCCCCCCCCCCCCCCCCCCCACCCCACCCCTCCACTCCACATTTCTTGCTGATCAGTCTGCCTCCTTTTCATGATTTTCCTTAGATTGAGGATCTTTAAGAAATGCTGTCAAAGAAGCATATTGATAAACAGACAATACACAAGAAGGGGGGGGGGGGGGGTGGAATAAATATTTGCTGGGTCTGAGCATGCTGGACCATACAGCTTATCAATTATACCCTAGGAAGAAAAAAGGAAGACAATCACAGTGACTCTTTTAGTATTTATTGGATCACTTTTTTACTTAGCAGCGACTATAATTTTGTCCTGAGCCTCCTGTATTTTTTTTCACTGCAATGAACTGCATATGATTCTGTTCAGTATATGCTCATTAGAAAATAGACGAGGTGGCTAACATTAAGATTAATAAAAACAACTTCACGTTTGGTGACTTACCTTCACAAAGAGGGTTTCTCCTTGGTTAAATTCCAATTCATCTGGTTCCTTGGGTTTAAAGCTATACACAGCTTTGCACTCCACCATCCTTGTGGCAAATTCCGAGTCTCACTTGATGAATGAAAACAAATGCAACTTAGTAAAAAAATCCCTCAGTTTGTGCCACTCCAGCAGGCTGATGTAGCACAAATTGCCTGCTTTTCTATCACCTCATGAAATGCTCATCGCTTCGAGACTGCTTTCAGATGTATAAACCAATGTCCAGTGCAATTTGTGAGCTGAACTGGTTTAAGTTTAATAGTTAATTTAAGAGAGCTGCTTTGCACCGTACAATTATACCGTAGTCAAGCGTATATAGCAGCTGCTTGCCATACATGTACTGAATCTCGCTAGCTTCGTTATACACGGCTCTCCCTCGCCCAACCCAACGGAACCCGGTATCGGGCCGAGCGTCGTTCGATGTAGCTCCGTACTAACTAAATCCTAGATGCACCGAACAACAACTCACTCTCCTAACAAAGCAGAGGTACATGCAAAGCACCAAGCGTCTAGTACTTAAAATATAATATAAGTTAGCTTGTGTGAGGATTATCCGAAATACTTGCAATATATCCAGTGGTATTATGTCCATGAAATACGAACGATTCGGCTTAAAATAGTTGCCGCGATGCATCTAATGCATCCATCCACAATACACCTGTCTCGCTGGTTGTGCCCTTGCAAGCTTTACCGTACATACGTCTGCATTGTATTGAATACAGTGGGGTATCCTTGAACGTTCTAGATATCAACATCGCACGCACTATGTACAATAGAGTGCTGCGTGGGTAGTCCTCTACTGGGAAAATTACGCAGTCAGTGCTAATTTAAGCCCCACTCACCTCCTAAATCCATTAAATATGTATCTAAAAACATCCAGGTTTGTTGTCTAATCTTAGCAAATTCATGTAAACAACATTCAGAGAGCGCGTACCGAGAAATAGTGTGTGTTTTATATTCGTGAACTAATTTAATCTGACTTAATCAGCCTAGTCATTTACGAAGCACGACTACAATATGAAGGCTGAGCCCAGTTTATGAAATATGAAACTCTAACAACGAATTAACATACAGCATGTAAAATGTAAGCTTGTACTTTTAGTGTAGTTTGCCGTTTTGCTTCAGTTTATTTTTTGAATGCAAACTGAAGGTTTAGATTTAAGGCCAACTATAAATTATGCCATAATTCATTACATAATCCTCATCCTGTTTCTTTGTTTTTCATCATTCTCTGCTTCGTTTTCTCGTTCATGCCTTTCTTCTTTTCCTTCGCCATCGTCGCCTTCCTCTTTGTCTCTTCTTTTTTTTCAACATGTATCCCTTTTTCTCGCTCTATAATGTTTAGCTGCTGGATGATTGGAATTAATTGAGAATACATCGTCATATTGTCGATATCGTTATCATCATCTTCTTCTTTGTGATTTTCATCATCAGCATCTTATCATCCGCAGAAGCAGCATTTTCATCATTACCATAACTATCATCCTCATCCTCATCATCATCATCATCATCCTCAGCATCTTCATCATCATCCTCAGCATCTTCATCATCATCATCCTCACTATCCTCCTCCTCCTCCTCATCATCATCGCCATCATCGCCATCATCATCATCATCATCATCATCATCACCACCACCATCATCGTCATCATCATCATCATCATCATCATCATCATCATCATCATCATCATCATCATCGTCATCATCGTTATCATCGTCATCATCGTCATCATCGTCATCATCATCATCAAACACATATTTTGCTGTACATCTTTTTCTCACGTTAACCGAATGATGGCGCTGTTCAGCGGCACGCTCACAGATTGATCGCATCAGTTCTTTCCAAACTGCGTCGAGATCACATCAAAGTGTCACTTTATGCCACATACCTGTAATTATTCCCAATGTTTAAAATGATCATTAACAAAAAAAAAATTGATATGAATAATGAGGCTTTACATATTTGGTCACAAATGATTTATCAATTTATTTTTCCCCCAAACAAATTTGAAGACCAAGTTTTTTGTTTACATGTTGTTCTCTCACTCATTACCATTTGCATAGATATTCAAAGTAGGCCAATGGGTTTTTCAGGGCTTGGTAATGGAAGAAGGAAACTTTAAGAAGCCAATGTGCTCAAACGTTAAGGTGCTCGTGCGACGCGATGAATTTAGTTAGGGATCTGAAAATGATCACTCTTAATATCTATATGAAAAAAAAAACGTTGCTCTTAAATGTTCAACAGGTTTTTTTTATAGCTTTCCCCATGATGATGTCATCGTTGGTACGCTGTAGGGACTACCCGCATTATGTGCAGTCTTAATTAAAATGGAAATGGCAGTACAAATGATAAAATTAGCTGGCAGTTTGTTTACATTGCTTTATAATGTAGGTAACTATTGGTGTCACCAGAAGTGCATTTTCGTTCCAATCTTAATCTTTTCATTGGTTATTGATGTGTTTTTTTTTCTTCATCTTTTATATGACTCAGGTACGATAATACTAATCAAATTGAATTACTCCGCTTTAACGGTTGATACATTTATTTCCAAAACAAAAGTTCTTTTCATTAATAAGCAATTTTTAAGTTTGCCATTCTTCATCTTTTTCTTCATCTTATATAATTCTATTGCTTTTCCTCTCCTCCTTCCTTCTCCACACCACCCGTTTTCATTCCTTCACCTTCTTCTTCTTTTTCTCCCTCTCCTTCTTGCCCTCCGTTTTGCCATTATCATCATCATCAAAGGCAGCGTAATTTTCCAATTATATCAATGCTCATAATCATTCTCTTCAGCCACTGTATCCCTTTGGTACCATAGAACCAATAGTCATGATAGTTGGATGATACCGTGTAATAACGCCGGGGATATAGATGGGGAGAATATTTACTAAGACAGTGTTTCGACGTCATATCATATCATCATGTCTTTGTTTGACAGGAGGAGCAAGTGTCTTCCTCCGTAAGACCATGAAGATGAGGGGCAAATTTAAGAATTTGATGGTAATCTGTTTACAATGTTTATGTATCATGGCTATGTACTTTTTGCTGCTACGAAAACGCCATCTTACATCTTTCTATTTGTCCAGGTTCTTATTTGCTTATTTTTTTCCAATTGTAACATATGATATTTTAAAATCAATTTTTCATGTTTCACCTATAATTCAATATAAAAAGAACGAAATCATCGCAAAATATATTGACAATGCATTCATCTTCATGTCTATGTGCTGGAAATTTATATAGCTCAATCGATTAGGTTCAACCTGATGACCACATTGCCTTACGAAATGAGAAGATGATGAAGATAAAGTTTATAATCCTCGTCTTCTCATATGTGTCTTTCTTTAATATGTCCTCTCCTCCTTACTCCACCACCTCTACTTCTCCCTCTATTCTCCTTCCCCTCCTCCCCATCACATTCTCGTCATCTTTCTTTTCGTTCTTCTACTAACTCGTCTCTTTCTACTCCTTCTTTCTTGTAACACCTTATAAGTCATAGCCCCAAGGGAAGAATGAACACGTGACAATTATAAGACGAGAAATACTTGTGTACAAGTATGAGGTGGTCTGTCAATGCAAATTCATGAAAAGACATAGCTAACAAATGCACAGTGGTACCATCTAACGCTGAAAAAAAATCTTATAGCGCACCTACAACATACTAACTTTTCACAGACTTGCCTGAAATGGTCGCGTCAATGTGATTACAAAATGTAGATAATAATCATTTAAAATAAAGGGGCAAGAAAAATGGTAAAGAGAGTGAGATAAAGAATAGGAGAAGGGGGAAAAATCACATTACAAAAGGAATGAAATAATGACCCTACCTATTCCAGCAATTGAACCGGGGCTAGCGCGTTCTTAAAGACAGTCCGTCCCTTTTTCAGATCACCACAAAACCGTCGAAACATTGGCAAAACATAGAGAAGTGTTAGCAAGTTGTATATTCATAATTTGAAACTGATACGTCGTGTCAAATTCAAATAATGCACGTAAACAACGTCTGATTAATAGCCTTTACCTCAGGCTCTTAGCAGTTTGTGTTGAATTATCTGCTTTATTGATTAATCTGTTTATTAAATTATAAAACGCATTATGAAAAAAACTTGTTCTATAAAAGGAATCATCTCCAAAGTTTGGTAATTACTCATAAAATTAGGATTTGACACATGCATAATAAACACATAGATGCTGTAACAAAGACTAATACTTTTTTCGTAGTACGAAAAAAGTCGGTTTAAAATTTAACGGCAGAAATTTTTACATATACAGAAAGCTTCAACATGCTATATTCTTATAAATGGTCTTGAATCACACTTTCTTCAATTTAGGATCGTGATAGACGACTTCAAATTTTAAGCTTGCAAAAGGGACGGACAATCTTTAAGTCAACCTCTTAACCAATTCCTTCACAAATCTTCCCATTCACTGAACACGTAATGCACAGCAGGGGCTAGAATGATTTAGAACTTGACATTCAAGCTGAAATTTCGCCGTGATCTCAACATCTGTTTAAAAAATGGAGATGACGTTCGTTAATCACCTACAACATACTCAAATTTCAGAATAAAAGCCTGAAACATAAGTGAGATACAGCTCCTAGAAGATCGTCGTGTCATTTCACGATTTGAAATAAATGCCCCTTCCACGTACATACGTCCAATTTTGACGTTTATGCGTATAATGAAATTTACATCATGAAGACGTCATCAAAATGAAAAATAAAGACAACTTTAACCACAGAGCAAGGTCTCAGCTACCACATACTGCAATTTGGGAGAAAAATTGGTACAGGATTACTGAGGTACGCAAAAATTGGTAAAAAAAAAAAGTTCATGACGTCATACATGATTTTTTCCACTCATATGGCAATATGATGACGTCAAAATAAAATTAAGGGCTAAATTGAACATGAAATCACATCTACATTTCCCACTCTTTTGGAATGTCAACAAAAAATTGGGGGTCATCAGCCATTCTGATGAGCTATGACCGATTGAAGGTAGTCATGTGTTTTACTATATTTGCACACAAAAACGCGCGGTCTTTGAACTTTGACGCACCCGCACGACCTTGTTATTGCTTGAAAGTGGCTCAAAATTACCGGATGTGATGTATGTAGTGTCACAAATAATAATCTAGTAAAAAATGGAATTCTGGTGTTGCGTTCTCGTTTATACGCACGTAAAAACGTGCGAACGGGCGCGCACGTGCGGAAATTTTTGAAATGCTTGAAATGGCCTAGAACATTATGCAATGAAAATCTAATTGATTTATAGCACGCGCGCGTTTTTTGTAATGAAACCATTATTGTCCCTTGTTAAATATATTCATTTCAATTTTCGTTATGATCCAATGATCCATACTAGAGAGTTATGTAGTAATAGATTATCATTAAATTGCTCGTTGATGACGTCACGATCATGTGGTGACCTTGAAAAGCCTTTTTCAATAAGATTACATCAATACCATGACGAAAGTTTAATTAAAAATGATGGAGGCAATTATGAGTTTTGCGTCGAACAAAAAAGTGGGGATGAAGGAATAAAATCAAAGGACAATAAAAAAGAAAAAGAAAATTCTGATGAAATCAAGAGGTGATCTGTCGATTGCGACATACCACCTAATAACATTGTTTTGTGTCGTGTTTGGAAACGAGAATGTGAACGAAACGGGAAGTGTATGAGTCCGACTTAAACTTTATTACATAATTATTATTACTTTTAATACAGAACCCAAATTAATCTACTCTCACTCCACTCTCTTATTGTGAACTATTCCTCTTTTGAAGAAGCACACGGATGAAAATGTTTTCTCTAAAGACACGAACCGTCTTTGTTTCCATGATGATGCGGCGTTTTATTGAGAGCCGAGACATTGCAGACACTTTGATTAAAAAATATTCAATTTCGAGATCTTTTAAATGAAAGCAATTCAGCTGGACACAATATTGTAGATTGCACGGAGTGTACACAATGACAGCAAAACAAATGGCCATGAAAAGTTATTAAGTGGAGATTCTCTTTTTCGCTAAAGTCATGGATGTTGATCACAAACATCGCTTTCGGTTTATAAAGCAACGTGGAGGATGGGTGATCTGGGGTGGGGTAGTATTTCAGGAAGAATGCCGTATATTTGCTGTTTAAATTGTTCTGCATGGTCTATAATAGGCAGACAGAGCTTGCTTTTCATGGCAACGGTTTCAGTTGCATGCAAGCCTTATTACAATGAACAATTACCCCGCCGGCCCGCCCCCTCTATCTCTCTTCCCATTTCATCTCCCGACCTCGTATCCCTTCATTCACCAAGTAGCGGTGCTAAATCGGAAAGGAAATCATTCTCGTTGCAACTTAGTGTGGCATGAACGATTGGGACATTGATGTCATCATCATCATCTTGCATATAGTTTCTCCAAGTAATCTTGTATCACTAGTTACCATATATGATTCCGGTATTATTCTGTTGTCAACATTGCCGGTCAGTATATTGAAAGCAGTGAAATAGACGAGAAGCTATCCGAACAATGTCAATGGTTACGATGCTGGTAAGTGATTTTCACTTTGATACCACCGGTGGACTTTTAGAATTATCTGCATTCATACGTTGTTATTACTATGTGCCCGTATTCACAATGGCGTAATTACCCTTAGTAGCCCGGGGTTGGGGTGGGGTTTCGCGATAATTCCGCAACGCGCAGGTATTGCCGCGTGATCTTGCGCAACTTTCGAGACCAAATTTGCGACGACCGCGTATACCGTTACGAAATTACGTGACCATTTGACTATGCATGTCAGTCCGAAAATCGCTAAATTTTGTCTTTTTTATACAAACTGTAAAGAAGAGATATATATTTGCGATTATCCACGAGATTTGCAAATATAAATATCTTTTGAGTGTGCTCAGAAATATAATACGGCCGAATTAGATCGTGGTAAGGTACGGAGATCTAGAGCAAAATGGTCTGAATAATAAGTCTAGCGCTCAGATAATCAGCTGGAGAATGAGCCATTTTCGTAATGTATTCACAATTTCCCCCCTAACTGTCTGGTGACGCGTTATTACATCCACCTGTATTTCGTGATTCAGTTTCAATGGATGGTATGCACTCTGAATCTATTAGTTGTTGTTACTTGGACAAACCTCGGACAAGCTTTAGAGTTACCATTAGTAACGTATTGTTTAAACGACGTGAATATAGTTTTCATACATAACGAAATTATGTCCCCCCCCCCCGCCCCCCCCCCCCCTGTAGAATTTATGTCGGTTCTTCCAAACGCCTAAATATTTCGAAAGGAAATTTCATGATTTTTTTCTATGATCCTTCTCGCACATTTTGATACCAAATTTATGGCGATCGGACCTATCATGCGGACCGTGTCAGATTACGTTTACAGAACACATGTCACTGAAATTTCGCTATTTCTGTATATGACTGTGTATAACCCTATGGACCAAAATCAGAAGTTTTTCAATTTTATGTAAATATCTTTTTAGTATTATCATTGTTTCAAATAGTGTAATTAATTACCACACACAGACACACCCACGCAAAAAACGCTTGACGAAAAACAAAGAATACATAAAAAATGAAAAACAATAAAAACATAAAAATAATTACCACAATCTCTTTCTTTAAGGAACTGATGATGAAGTTATGAAAGGCATTTGTATCAAAAATTGCTATTCCTGAGGCTTTACTTAGTGAGAAATATAAAAATCTATAATTTCGTACATAAATTGACATAAATTAATTAATTAACAAAACAAAGGGACTTTCGTAAATTTAGCTATACAACTTTGTAGATTCATTGTTCTTAACCCTTGTGAAAAAGGCACAGTACCTCCCCCCCCCCCCCCCCCCCCCCTTCCCGGTAATAACAAGCTTTGAAATACCCCGGAAGTATTAGGGTTAAGGCTTAATATTGATCAGGTTAATTTAATGTTATTGCATTTGTGTGCCATGCCTGTATACAATCTGTCATTTTCATTCATTTTCAGGGAAATTTCGCAAAGTTGATCGTTCTCATCGCAGGTGTAATTGCTCTTGTAAATGGTGAGGAACCATTTTTCATTCTTTATCATCTCTTCATTAATTTTCGTTGTCATAGTGAGGATGACGTCTTACAAATAACTTTGATTTGATTGATTTCAATTAATTTTGAACGAAATAATTTGCACTTGCCTTATTACAATTCATCTGTCTGTAATCATGATGATATTCTTTTTCACGTCCTCCCTAAATAATCTGAATGTTTGGTTGTATATATTCATAGTAATATGCAAATTCCAATTACAACTGGCATTGACTGGTCAGTGAACTAAATATAGGCTAGCACTGGAACTTTGAAACAATTTTTTATCTCATTCTTGACATGATTTTATTTGATTTGTTGAAAGTGGTTGAAAGTTGTTTCAGGAATTATGCATAGTGAGTTAGTAAAATAAAGCCCAACATTTTTCATTTGGAGTTTGGCATGCATGACCGAACAACGTACATTTTTAAGAATGTACTTGCACCAAGTGTCTGGTTGAACAATAAATGTCATGCTGTATTTCCCATGTATCTACGCCCCCCCCCCCCCCCCCCCCCCGAATTCCCGGGAAGCACTCGTTATTCCGCAGGTTCGTTATTCCGAGCGCTATGCGACAAATGCTCGGATTCACGAACCTTATTTCCTTTTCGAACTAACGAGCATCGAGGTATAGGCAATTTACGTGTTTCGGAACTACGAACCTTCGTTATAACGAACCTTCGGAACATCGAACTGCAACCGAATTCCCAACCTCGCCGCCACAACTCTCCTCTCTACAGCACAGCCCTCACCTTCCGACCCATCATCGGTATGGGCTCGGCCTCAGTCCGCCTGCGGCGACCGGACTGATACGGTCCCGATGTTCGGACCTTGCGGCTTGAAGCGGGGCAGAGATGGGACCCTGGTCCCAACCGAACCTACCCTCATTCCCATGTCCTCACTGGTTAGGAACCTCGGCTGCGGCGGGGCTACGGCGACCAAGGCATATCGGTTCTGCAGGATACCCTCAGGATATGGTAGGTCTAAACACATTAAACCCTTGTGAGCCAGGTTATGTATTGCTCTATTGGATTTGTGTGTTTCTTTTAAAAAAAAAAAAAAAAAAAAAAAAGAGGCACATTTGACACACAGAGAAGTTAAAGGGCCCCGTCATCAAAATGTATGTTGACTGAATTTGATGCAACTTAATATGTATATAACAAAATTACTAACTGGCAGTGGAATTATGTGTCCTATATTTTAAAATAATGTGTCTTTATTTTTTTCTCAGCACTGATAATCCCCGCCTCACAAACTAAACATTGCAATGACTTCCTCTACCTGCCCACACAAACGATCATATTGTAACTCTTTGTCTCAACGTTACCCGTACTAAGGCACAATACTTAACATGATAAACATTACATAATATACGGATGAATATGATCATGCTCATCGTATTGTATTTAATGAAATCTGAGAGAGAGAGAGAGAGAGAGAGAGAGAGAGAGAGAGAGAGAGAGAGAGAGAAAGAGAGAAAGAGCACCCTCTTTTCTTCCTCGTCCATGTCTTGTGCACATCTCCTCACTCCCTACAGTGGAAAAAAAGGACTTTTCTTTCCATCTTAATCATGTTAATGGTCTACTCCATTTAGATGATTGAATAGACTCACCTCAAAACGTTTTTCCCCTGCTGTTGTATTGACTCCTAGGTGTATCTAGACATATCTCCCACATTATGTGCATCTTTCCCACCCCCCCCCCCCCCCCTCATCCCACCTCTCATATTCTGCCTTGAACATAACCATGGTGATGCCCTGTGGAAATCAGAGCGTCTAACCGTTTCTTTGTAAAATTTGCAGAAATGAATAATTCATTTGCGAGAATAACGGGAATGTGCAGGAAATGTTGAAGTAAACAAAAACCCATTAGCGTTGCGAGAACATCATGAATTTTATGATTTATTTACGTGATAACCTATACAAATTATTTTGTACGTGGTACTAGTCGCTTATTTATTTTGCTACCGGGAAATAATAATTTAAAAAAATGGTATCGTATTATTTTACTTCCACCTGTCTCTTCTTCTTCTCTCTCCCCTCACTCCCCCCCCCCCTCTCTCTCTCTCTCTCTCTCTCTCTCTCTCTCTCTCTCTCTCTCTCTCTCTCTCTCTCTCTCTCTCACTATCTCCTAAAAATATATCTGAAATAAATTTCTTCACTCCTCCCTTTCTCTTACATGTTTCTCTCCCCCTCCCCCCCTCTCTCTCTCTTTCTCTCTCTCTCTCTCCCTCCCTCCCTCTCTCACACACACACACATACACACACACATACACACACACACACACACACACACACACACACACACACACACACAAACACACTCCCTCTTATTTCCTCTTACACCCTCTCCCTTTCAAATATTCTCTCTCCCCCTTAAACACATACACACGTACGCAAGCACGAACAGTACACACCCACATATATTCTCCTTTTCACTCATAATGTCCATGTATATTCTCACTCATTCAGGTAGTAGATAATACATTTCAACAGTTAAAACTTGTCAACTGCACTTACTTTATTTATGAGATGCGACGTTTCACGTCCTATCCGGGACGCTTCATCCCTTTCTTCGCCCTCTCTTTCTCTCTTTCCTCCTCCCCCTCTCTCTCATTCTGTACTCTCTCTCTCTCTCTCTCTCTCTCTCTCTCTCTCTCTCTCTCTCTCTCTCTATCTCTCCCCCTTTTTCTCTCTCACAAATACGCACACACAATCCCTCACTTCCCTCACACCATCTCTCTTTCACAAAACATGCACACACACATCATTTTTAGTTTATTCCTTGATTTACTTCTTAAAAATAAAAACTGCAATGTAAAATACAATTCAACACGGCAATAAACCGCCCCATCTCTTAGTGTACACAATTAATATCATCATCATCATCATCATCAGCCAAGATCGGCCCACTGCAGGGTGAAGGCCTCCCCAAGTTGATGCCAAAGATGTCTGTCATGGGCTGTTGCTATCCATTTAATGCCTATCAACTTTGTGAGCTCATCACTCCATCTTAGCTTCTACCTGCCCCTGTGTCCTGAGCCCAACCATTCTGTAATACGCTTTGTCCACCTATTATTACACGTTTTAGCAAGGTGGCCAGCCCACTTACATTTTTTTCTTCGGATCGATTAAATCACAAATCCTCAAAATGTTCGGCCGAGCATTTTGAGGATTTGTGATTTAATCACTAATTACTCCAAGTGTGAATCACCTGTTTGAAGGCTTTTCGTCTTCCTAGTATATTCCCTTTACGTTTCTGTCCCATTTGCTTTGTTACAGTACAGGTTACAGAATCATGTCATTGCTGGAAGTACAAATTGATTAAAAACTTTCCTCCTGAGGCACTTAGGCATGTTACCGCTCATATCATTTAGGTTCCCGAATGTACCCCAACCAGCTCTTGTCATTCTTTTGACCTCATCCAATAGTTTGTGATCCATTCTTATGTGCTGCCCTAGATATACATAGTGGTCTACTTTCTCAATTTCATTGTTATCTAACATAATTTTCTGTTCTCTACATAATTTATTGAACATTATGTTATCTAACATAATTTTCTGTTCTCTACATAATTTATTGAACATTCCTTTTTTTTTCATGTTTATCTTCACGCCAACTTTGGTGTTTTCGGTGCTAAGTTCATTGAGCATTTCCTCTAGCTTGTGACTTTCTTCAGCAATTAGAATAATGTTATCAGCAAATCGCAGGTGGTTTAATCTTTCACCATCTATATCTATTTATAGAAGAATGCACAAATATGTGGGTCGTTAAAAGATACGATTGTTTCTGTCTGTGCCATAACCACACAGCGTCAACGATGGCTGCGCTATCACGGACCACACCTGTCACCAATTCCACAACTGTACTATCTACAACGACGAAAAGTGCACTTACTACCGCCACAACATCTGCCTCAACCACCCCATGTCGTTCTACAGTTGCTACGCCACAGGACGCAAGAACACCAGAGGCTCTTGCGACAACACCTACAACAGGTACAACATCAAACACAGTGTCACGTATAATGGCTACTGATGTCTTTGCATTCGTAGCAACACACGGTGAAACGGGGCCTACAACTCTAACATCAATCTCGCCACCAATATCCGAAGCTACAGCTCAAACATCAATTCCGATATCTCCTTCGCACTCGTCGGCCATGCAGAGATCGACGGCGACTACGGCATTCAAAACAACTACGGGCATCTCAATGATTGACACAGAATCGATATCACCTAGATCACCACTGGCGCCACCAATATCTGCTGCGACAACCATTACAACAACAGCAACAACAACAATAGCTTCGTCATCATTGGCACCCCCGCCACCAACAACTTCGTCACCATCGACGCCGTCACCATTATCACCACCACCAACAACAACAACAACTTTGTCACCATCGACGCCGTCACCATTATCACCACCACCAACAACAACAACTTTGTCACCATCGACGCCGTCACCGTTATCACCGTCAACGCCACCACCGCCTGCAACAAAAACTACAACTTCGTCATCATTGACTCCACCACCAACAACAAAAACATCATCGTCGTCACCGTCGACTTCACCACCACTAACAAAAAAATCAACAACTTTGCTACCGTCAACGCCACCACCACCACCACAAATACGAACACCACTACCACCACCAACAACAACCTTGTCACCGTTGACGCCACCACCACCACCAACAACAACATCAGCAGCAATTTCAGAGGTAGCACCACCAGCAGCATTAGGTAAGATACTCCCCCGTGCTCCTGC